>VDFB02343139.1:0-269214 GCA_007258455.2 Sequoia sempervirens | reverse complement strand
CCTTCAACCTGAGAAAACCCCTTTGCAACAAGACGTGCCTTGTACTTGTCAATGGAACCATCGGCTGCATACTTGGTATGATACACCCAATTGCATTGAACCAACTTTCTTCCCTTAGGAAGAGGCACAAGATTCCAAGTATGATTCTTCATCAAAGAAGAATACTCATCATCCATAGCACTATCACACTCTGGAATACCTAAAGCATCTGAAAACTTCTGAGGATCATCTGAAACTGCATGACTCAAAAGACTAATTCCAGAAGTCTGAGAACGAGTGCGGCGAGTGTCTATGGGATCACCAACAAGAGGACCGGCCGCCTCAAGAGTAACTCGAGCCCATCGTGGCCTAGTGGGTGAGTGAGGAGGAGGTTCATCAAGACCATCATCAAAATCTTCCTCAAGCAGCAAAGTATCATCAACTGAAGAAGACTGAGTAGGTTGTGATGAAGAAGAAGTTGTAGGAGGATCTGGCTGGGTGAAGGTCTCAGAAAACTGAACATCGCGTCGGAAATGAACCTCTCGTGTGTCAGGATCAAACAATATGTATGCCTTCACATCCTCACAATAGCCAACAAAGATGTAACGTTGACTCTTCTTCTCCATGGATTTACACCGACCATTCGGAATGAATGCCCAAGCCTCACTACCGAATACTCTGAAGAAGGAAACATTTGGCTTGTGATGAGACCAAGCCTCCTCAGGGGTCATATTTCGCACTGCCTTATGGGGCATACGATTCTGAATATAGTTGGCACAATTGACAGCTTCGGCCCAAAAAGCGGGAGCCATGGACCTAGACTGAATCATACAATTGGCCATTTCCCTGAGAGTCCTGTTCTTTCTCTCCGCCACACCATTCTGCTGAGGAGTGTAAGGAACTGTGTGCTGATGAAGAATACCATTCGCACTGCAAAAATCCTGAAATGCCTGATTGACATACTCCCCCCCATTATCGGTGCGTATCTGTCGAAGAGAAAAACCTGACTGCTTCTCCACAAATAATTTGAAAGTCTTGAAGTTGGTGAGGACATCACTCTTGAGCTTCAGAAAGTAGACCCATGTCCGGCGGGAAAAATCATCAATGAATGTTAGCACATACTTGGCCCCTGAAAAGGAAGGAGTTGGGAATGACATAAGATCACTATGGACCAACTCAAGGGGTGTGGATGCACGTGTAGCGTGACCCTTAGGAAAAGGATCTTGATGTTGTTTGCCAAGAACACATCCTTGACAAACACCATCTGTGCAAGTGATCTTTGGAAGACCAACCACTAAGTTATGTGCTTTCAGTTGCTGAAGATATCTATAATTCAAGTGTCCAAATCTCTCATGCCAAAGCTTGCTCATTGAATCAGCATGAGCAACAAAACATGACCCTAATGAAGACTCAAATCCATCAAATCGATACAAATGATTCTCATGATCAACTACTCCTGTTGTGACAACCTTCTCAGGATCTTGTAACTGTCTAATAGTCACATTTTGTGGAGAAAACTCAACTAACTTCCCATCTCCAGAATGACAAATCTGATATACGGAAAGAAGATTCGCTGAAATATCAGGAACAAGTAAAACATCCTCAATGCACCCATCTAGCATTTGAACGGAGCCTGTCCCCAAAACTGGAATCTTAGAAGAGTTCCCAATTGCAATCTGAGAAGTAGAAGTATGAACTATGGAATCAAGTAGATCTCGTGAATTTGTCATGTGATGTGAGGCACCTGAATCAAGAATCCAACTATCTGAAGGTGAATGCATAGCTCGTGCAGAAAGAGCTTGCCCTTTGCCCATGGAAGAAGGCTTAACCACTGAAATATTGTGCTTCTTCATGGCTTCCTCCAAGGCCTCTAATCTCTTAAAGCAATGAGATGCATCATGTCCAATTTTGCCACAAAATGAACAAGGATCTCCGTTCTTTTTCTTGGACTTGGAGGAAGAATCTCCAGAGGTAGAAGAAGAAGGAGATTGAGTGGACTTCTGATTGTTCTTCGGCTTCGGTTTGGAGGGATTCTCACAACCAGAAGATGATTTTGCTTTGGGCTTCTTCTTGTTCTTTCCTTTACCCTTGGATGTTTGAGCCATTAGAGCATGATTTTTAGAATTAGGTAAGGCATCCAACTGAATTAACTTGGCCTCCTCCCTAGTAAGACGCTCACAAAACAACTCAAATGTAGGCATTTTGTAATCTTTCCCTATTGCATCCATAGTTGAATAGAAAGTAGAAGAAAACACTTGATAAAGCCCCTTTAACTTAGACACGTAATCAAGAAGATGTTCATCACTTGATACATCAAGGCCCACATCTTTCAACTGCGATAAAAATCATTCTCCGAATTGAGCAAGAAAACCCGTATTGAAGGAAACGATCCGGAGAGAGGATTGAAGTTCTTGAAGTTGTAAGGTTCTCAAATGATTTACTCTACCATACAACTGGGTGTTTTGTCCCAAACATTCTTAGGTGTTTTGCACTCTGAAATATGAAATAAAAGATTATCAGATACATGTAAGCCAATGAGCCCTTTTGCTTCATCCATTTTACATCTATGGACAAACTTTTCATAGTCCCTTGTAAATTCAGGTTGTTCTGCATCTAACATTGGCCATAGACCCTTAGATTGTAACAACTGAGTCATTTTTAGCTTCCATGTATGATAATTATGTGGAGTGAGTGGTTCAATTTGCCTTAGATCCGACATGATTCACCAAAAGAAAAAGGACAATGTGGCACTTAAATTGTGCCTTTCACCCCCCCAGAATGTATTAAAAACTGATTTTGCAACCCCCCCAGCAAATTACAATGAACAAATTCTTGCAATTTTACAAGTGACAAGCTCAAATCAACCGTTTATAACACACGGTGATTTTTACAATTTTTCAGAAAAAGGAGCTTGCAAAGCTGAAAACAGAGGTTACAAACAGAATCCTTGCAATTTTCTGATGAACTTCAAAAAAAAGTTTGCCAAATTTCGACTTCGTTGGCAAAAGTTACATCAAGAACAAGCAATAAATGCTCTTGTACCTTCAAGTTGAAAAATCTGGCAAAAAATGACAAAATTTGGAAAAATAACCTGCACCACTGCGAAGTTCGTCGAACCACCTTTCCGACGATATCTTGTTTGCAGAAATCCGACTTCGTGGCGAAAAGTTATGCAAAAATGAAAAAAATGCCTATTTTAGGCACTCTGAAGGCTAAATAGGCGCAAAATTTGAGCCCTCGGGGGCTGGCTCCTGGTCACCCACGTGACCGCGCGTGGGGCTGTTGTAAAAAAAATTTCGGCGGTTATTTAACCGCTGGCGGTCTGCCCGGGCTGCTGTCTGCGGGCGGTCGGCTGGGAAGACGGCTGGCTTGCGGTGACTGTTAGCAAGCCGTTGGCGGCTTTTAAGCCGCTGGCCGCTGGCGGGTGTAACCCCGGTGGCTGTCGGCAGTGGACAGGCCGCTGGCGGCTGTTAATAACAGTCCGCAGACTGTTAACAGTTTGCGGCTTAAATAAAAGCCGACAGAAAAAACAATGATATGCACTTTACAAATTTTATTTTTTTTGAAATTTTTCAATAAACAATGCCGACAGAATAATAAAATGCCGACCGGAAATTAAAAAGCCGAAATTTAATTAATTTTTTTTTTGAAAAAAAAAATTCTGACGACGTCGTACCTGCTTGAGGGGGGCCGTACGGCCGCCTCTGCTAAATTTTTTTTGCCCCGAAGACAACTTTTGCCGAATATAGGAAAATTATATATCAAAAAACTTGGAAACAGCCACCCGGACGCAATGGCAGACTTCTTTTTGGCTCAAAGTGCTCCTGTAAGAAGTTGTTCACCAGATCTGAGCTCGAAACCCTTCTTTGCCAAAGCTGCAAATGGTGACGAAATTAGGTGAAACAAAAGCCAGATCTGACTTTTTCGAGCCTCCTGGACGCAATGGGACAGCCTAAAATACTTCCACTATAGCCAAAAGCGCTGCAATCACCATATCTCACCAAAAATGCAAGCATGCAATATAGGATACAAGAACTCAAAAAATGACAATAGAAATTGATGGAAACTCTCTAATAAAGAAATGGAAGGGGCTTGCCAGATTCAAAGCTCTGATACCATGTTGGAGTTAACAACCCAAGATCTTCAATCTGCAACGCCAAAGAACCTCCACAAGAGATAGAGAGAAGCAACAATGGAAGATGCTATTCCACCAAACAAGGATTGCAATATGATACAATATGATCAATGCAATACTATACAATGCTATATGCCAAATTAACAAATATGTTAGAGATGCCTTGCTTATAAAGGCAAGGATGAGAGATAGGATAAGACAAGATCATGACAAGTGTCTTAATCCTATCACATGAGACAACTAACTCATAACTACCTAGGAAAGTGGAAATTCTAGATAAGACAACTAATACTTATCTAGATATGACAACTAATATCCTAAGTAAACTTAACATGTGAATTAAGTCCCCTAAGTCCCTAGTAAAGGAATAAACTAGGTACAAGACTTATTCACACCAACATAATCCTAATTAAATTCTAACCTTAATTGGACCCCACTCCTAAGCCTAAATGCACTCTAACCCTAACTTTTAACACTAATGTAATCATAACCCTAACATTAACCCTTACATTAATTAAACCATAACTATAACCCTAGCTCTAATTGGATCCTAACCCTAACTGATCCTCATTCCTAACCTTTTAATTTAATACTAAACCTAACTTTTATTGTAACCCTATTTGAACCCTAACTATAACCCTAACCCCAAGTTGTATTATAGAATCCTCACCCTAACCCTAGTTGAATGCTAATAACCCTAATTAAATCTTAACCCTAGTTGTACCTTAAGCCTAATTGAACACCAACAATAAACCTGGCCCTTATTAAAACATAACCAAATAGATCCATAATTGAACCCTAATTGAACACTATCCATAATTAAACTCTAACCATAATCAGAATTAAAATATAACCCTAATTTAACCCTAACCCTAATTGAACTCTAATCCTAACTCTAAACACTATTTTAATCCTAACTCTAATTGGATCCTAATCCTAACACTAACCTTACACTAATTGAACCCTAACTATAATCCTAACTTAAATTTAATTCTAATTGAATCTTACACCTAACCTTGATCATAACCCTATTTGAAACCCAACTATAACCCTAACCCCAAGCTTTATTTTATAGAATAGTACCCAAACCCTAACCACAATAGTAACCTTAAGTGAACATTAACCCTAATTGAACAATACCCTTCACCCTAATTTAATCTTAACCCTAGTTCAACCCTAATAGTAACCCTATTTCTAACCCTAACTGTAACCATAACCCTATTCATAATGATATCACTAATTGTAATAGTTACCCTAACCCTAATCCTAGCCCTAATTGAATGCTAATGTACAGTAACCCTAATTAAATCCTAACTCAAATTGCACCCTAACCCAAATTAAACCTTGATTGAATGCTAATCGTAATTGAACCTTAAATCTAATTCTAACTCTAACCCTAATTGAACTATAATTCTAATTGTTACTTTAATTCATGCCTAACCCTATTTAAACCTTAACCCTAATTGAATCCTAACATTTATCATAATAAACTCTAATTGAACATTAACCCTTTTCTAACCCTAATCCTAAGCATAATTAAATCCTAGTCATGATTGTAGTTAAATCTTAATTAAACCCTAATTATAACGTAACCCTAATAGTAACCCTAATTGAACATTAATTAACCCCTAATTGCACCCCAATCTTAATAATCTTGATTATAACCTTATTTGAACCCCAATTGTAACCCTAACCTCAAGCTTAAATCATAGAATAGTAATCCAAAACCTAACCCTAATCGTAACCTTAAGCGAACACTAATCCTAATTGAATTGTAACATTAACCCTATTTAATCTTAAACCTAATTCAACCCTAACCCTAACCCAAATTGTACCCTAACCTTAAACCTAGTAGTAACCCTAATTGAACTATATACCTAACCCTAATCAAACCCTAACTATAATCCTAATTGAACCCTAACCCTAATTGTATCGTAACCCTAATCAAATTGTAATCGTAGTTGGACCATAACTTTAGTTCTAAATCTTAATTGAATTGATTTATCTTTGTGATCAAATCTTTGATTTCTCTTTGTGATCAAATATTTTTATTTATTTATTTAATTCATTTTTAGTTTATTGAAATATTTGAATTATCTTTTATCTTCAATTTATTTATTTAATCTTTAATTTATCTATGATAAAGATTTTTATTTCATCTTTTTGATTTAACTTTTATTTTTGATTTATTTATTTGATCTTTTAATTTATCTATGGTAAATATATATTCAAATCTTTGTGATTTATCTTTGATTTCTCATTTTGATCAAATCTCTTTGATTTATTTATTTATTTTATTTATTTTTATCAATTCATTTATTTAATTTATTTATTTGATCTTTTAATTTATTTCTTATCTTGGTTTATTTATTTTATCTTTTAATTTATTTATTTTTGTTTTGATTTAATTATTTGATCTTTTAATTAACTTATTTTTAAATCTTTGATTTATTTATCTAATTTTTAAATTATTTATAATAAACATTTTCAAATCTTTGTGATCTATCTTTGATTTCTTTTTGTGACCAAATCTCTTTGATTTTGATTTTTTGTTTCAATAAATCTCTTTGATTTGATTTTTTTGTTTCATCAATTCTTTTGGTTTTGGTTTTTTTTGTTTCATCAAATCTCCTTGATTTTGATTTTTTAGTTTCATCAAATCTCCTTATTTTGATTTTTTTTTTCATCAAATCTCCTTGATTTTGATTTTTTTGTTTCATCAAATCTCTTTTGATTTTGATTTTTTTAGTTAGTTCAAATGACTTTGATTTTGGTATTTTTATTTGAGCAAATCTCTTTGATTTTGATATTTTTATTTGAGCAAATCTCTTTGATTTTGATTTTGATTTTTTTTAATCAAATCTCTTTGATTTTGATTTTTCTGTTGGATCAAATCTCTTTGCTTTTGATATTTCTATTTAATCAAATCTCTTTGATTTTGGTTTTTTTTATTTGATCCATGTGATTATGATTTTTTATCTTCGATTTATTTATTTGATCTTTTCATGATTTATTTTTTATCATATCTCTCTATGTTCAATTTGTTTGTGATCAAATCTTCTATTTTTATTTATTTGTTCTTCATAATATTTCACATCAAGAGTCAAGAAATGCATGACACAACTATTGATAACAATCCTAACAAATTAAAAATAAATGAATAGATGTAATACTCTTCCTTTAAAGAATATAATGCTCTATAATTAGCATTCAACTAAACATAGAAACTAAACTTGGAAACATTAACAGATATATTGCACAATATCATCATTCTTCAGTCACCAAGACCATCCTTGTCATTACAATCTTACCCTCTAATGACCATATTTAAATGCAATATATCCTTACAGTAGTACAACATATTATTAAAACCATATTTAAATGCAATGCATCCTTCCTTGTTATCATATCCAATTTTAACATATTCTAGTGACCATCAATTTTAATCTTCTATGTCCATTGTTGCAAAAAGTGTATTACATTGATGGAATATGGAAAGGTTTGCCCTTAATCTTAGGGCTACTCCCCTCCACTAAGTAGTGCACACTTAGTGCTCAACCAACAGCGAGATCAAACTCCCAAAGCCATATAAAGTTTTCATCCCGTAAGAACCTTAACAGCACAACAAATGCATAGCAAAAAACAATGCCACGCCAAAGTGCAGAGATGGATATGGCAAAGAAAAAAAGAGAAAAAAATAATGCATCAAATCTTGCCTTTAAATTATATATTTGTATTCAAATCTCTTGAAATATAGGCATTCATAGTATGAAATTGGAATAGCCAAAATAGAAACTAAAAATTATAGCTACAGATCTAGAGTTTCAAGGGTTTCAATGATCTTGGTTATCAACAATGTCCCCATTTCAGATCTCGTGCATCCACCGAGTGAATGGAACACCTAAATTCCTAAAAGAAAACAAAACAAAATTTAAAATTAGAGCTATAGATCAAGAGCTTCGAGGGTTTGAACCTTCAATAGACTTAATTCCTGAAATTTCATTTGGTCTCTGGTTGTACAAGCAGAAAAAAATCAATTTTTGAGAGTAGAATTAAAAATAACACCATATTAAAGGCCTCCCCATCCAGAAAAGAACACCATTGCACTTAACCATTTCATATTTCAATATGTATATTTCCTCTGTAAACTAAAATTTAATCCTCCATGTGGTAGATTCAAAAGGAAATGATTTCTGACAATGCCACTACCAAATAGGGTTCTCCATTTCTCCCTTGCACAATAAAGATAACATTTCCGATCTTGTTTATTTTTATATCTGAATACATTATCATAAGTGGATTGCAAAGATATAATTTTCATGTGCGTTCTCAAAAAAGCAACAAACCAAGCGTTGTAATTGGTAACATGTGCTTCTTGATATCGTTTCACAGAGGAGTTGAAAGGAAAGAGAAAGAGATAGACCTCCATTTTTTAGTAGAAAAGCAGTAAGCCATACAATACTTGCATAGGAGAAGCCATGGCTTTTTGTTGGGCAATGAAGACAGAAAGTTGCGCAGACAAAATAGAATTCCATTATTTGCAAACCATGCGAGAGCCGCATATTGATATTAATGGAAGCTTCTGAAATATCCATTTCTTTATATGCTTCAGATACACCACGCTGCTTTGTGTCTCCTACAACTGCAGAAATAAATTTTCCCTCCATTCTTTTTAGCTCCCACGCTTCCTCTTCCCGGATTGTATTATTTGAACACAGGATTACACTGAGTCCTTTATATCGGGTTTTAGTGTGGAGACCTTTGGTTTACTGACTGGTGGCCCTTAGTGGAAACTTGAGCGTCAAAACTAAAATACTATAAAGGTGAAATTAACAGATGCATACCATGTGTTCATCAACCGTTTCATAAATGTAACTGCCATTTCTTTTTTATGTACACAGGTTCTTAAACTCTTATGTGACTGTAGAACGCCTCTCGGCGTAATTAGATTAGCCTAGAGTAAGTTTGGGGAAAGATTAATTTCTAGCATATTTTTATGAACTAGTCCTATCTAACATCACCTTGGGGTTTTGCTTTAAGGTTAAATTATACCATTATTTTACAATTTTAGATATATTATATTTAATTACATCACTATATATTTTGCTAGAGTTTGTGTGCCTTTCATTGCTATTACATTTATATATTTTTTCTTTTTAAGGTTTAAGATTTATTATTTGTTATCTTGTTTGCCTCATATTAGGTTTTCATTTTTAGATTTAATATGTCACTACTCTTTCTAATTATGTTAATCTATTTAAGCAAATTATTAAGCTTTAGCTCTTGTTATTTGTGTTTTTCCATGAGTCATTTGTGATCCTAATCTTTCATTGAGAAGGAGTGTGTATCTAAGTTCTACCATAGCCACCCAACCTAATGAAACTAAAATACAATATGATGCACATGTTGAGATCACTTAGAAAATAATCAAGGTGTGATGAAATAACTTGCATAAGAGAATAATATAATAGGAAATATGTTGCAAATACTTTATAATACTTAAGAATAGAAAGTCGCTTGGAGGGGAAAATATTTAAAAGTATCCAAGAAGAAAATAATTTGCAATATGATGATCATAAATTAACCACTAGCTCCTATATATACCTTAGTTATGTCTTGGATGACACCCAAGCTAACTTAGCTACCTATATAAGACTATATTAATGACTATATAACTTAATCAAGAGTAATGGTAGCCACATCCATATGCACACTATAGGATTAAGAGCATAAAATGTTTCCTTCACACAAGTGTTGTCCTCAACTTTCATCAGTTATCTATGTTTTTACACAAAATCTTCATCATCCCATGTAGCATCTTCAACTAGCAAATTCTTCCATTTTGTGAGTAATCTATTCATTAGCTCCTTTATGTATGTCTATAAAATTAACTTAAGCTCTATGATAGGACTTCCCTCTACATCTAGCTCAAGTAGCACTATTTGTGTTAAATTTTGATGTTGACAACTTGCTACTTCGTCATGTTAGTCCAGGTGAGACAAAAAGTGAGATGTCTCCCAAGTGAGCTTAAGAGTAGTGTGAATAAGACTCTCGTAGATAATCTAAAAGCCAAAAAAGTTTAGTAATAATTCTTTTCACACTAACAACTAGTTTCATGTTGGGTTTTATTCACACTTGCATACTTAAGCTTGCTTAGGTCATATAATTTTGTGTCTTATATCATAGGATTAAGACACTTGGCATGGTCTTAGTATGTCCTAGAGTTTTATACATGTCTTTATAATAAGGGTTTTCTCAAGTTATATTGTATTAGTTCCATTTTTCATCTAATGAATTATGTAACAAACCTAATTGGTCCATTAAATGAAGAAAAAAAACATTATAATTTTTTTGACATAAAATGCATAGTTTTGTTCTTTAAACTACAAGAGTATAGAAGATTAAATAAATTCCTTTAATAATAACTCATATTTATTCATAAGATAGTTTCATTGAACAATCTTTATAAACTCGTGATTAGAAGATATATAAGATAATACTTTTCAATTTCAATAAGTATTTCCATATTAATCATTTCAAAAATTACAATTGCTCAATTCATAGTTTCAATAACATAATACAATCAGCATCTTAGTATACACGTGAATTGCAATATTTTGATAATAATACAATGTTTCTATAATAGTATAATGTCAAGTGAAATCAATAATATTGTCTCTGATAAACCAAGTCTTTTGTATCTCAACTGCAAGAGGGAGAGCATCACCTGAGTGCTTTTTATCCAACCACAAACTAGCAATCCTTCGCACACCTCCCATTTGGAAGTGTCCCTACCCTTCACAAGAGTAGAAAATCTAAGGAAACACACAGGTCACCATCATGCCATCTAAGAACTTGTGTTGTGTGCTAATATAAACAATCTATCATACAACTCTATATTCCCTCTAGCTAAGTATGATATATCTGATTGATTTGTATCTTTAGACATTGTGAACTGACAATGCAAGTAGTGGTTTTGCATTGCTTTGGGCAAATATTTAATTATCACATTTCATAGGATAACATGAGTTGTATGTTCACACACTTCTTTCTCAAATTGATTATTGACAATAAGTTTCAATTCTTCTTTACATGGTTCTATCAAGTTCAATAGTAATTGACACATGCAAGGTAAGATGCACAATATTTAAATACTCATGCAAGGTATGTATATACTCATGTACGTATATATATTTATATATAAATAAATACAAATAAGTAAAATCACACCCAATTAACTCTTTATACCTCAAGCTTATTTTTCCTTTATTTGCAATTATCTAATGGTATTGTACGTACATGTGTGCATTCACATGCATGTTGCATGTGCATGTACTTATGTGGTACATGTTTGGTTTATCATTTCAAGGCATAGATCACATAGTTAAAAGTAATTATAGTCATGTCATTAAATTGGAAACTCTTAAATACCAATGTTATATGGGTTATCTTCAAGGCCAATCACACTAACATATCAAATGATTAGACCAAAAGTTATACTTAATTTTTTCATGAAAATAACATAAGTTCAATTTGTCATGCCCTAAAATTTTAACTACAACCAACCAATTTTTTTATAACAACCTTGACCTTGGATGATCTAAGGTTTGTGTCTTTAGTGAAGGGTTTGGAATGAAGACACCGATATAAGTCTTTGCAAAGTTCTATTATATTAAATTTTATTTTGATTCAAGTACAAATGTTATGAAATAACATTTAATTGATGCACCTCTTCAAATTATCAAACTCATAGTAGTCTGAATATTATATTACAATAGTAGTTCCTTAATAGCTCCACTAGAAAAACAAATGAGGTTAGAAATAGTAGAATTTGTAAGTGTTATTAGAATTTTGTCAAAACCAAAAATAACTATTTGTCTTAAACACATTCAAGTTGAACATTTGGAGTGAAATTATACACTAGGAAAGTAAATAAATGTGATAACATGGAGAACTTGATGTCATCAAACTATAGTTTAACCTTAGCACATGAATCCACCATAACAAAATTAGCAAGTTGAGAAAAAAATTGGTAGTTGTGTATGAGTTAGATTGAGTTAAATTTAGTCACTACGGAAAGTATAAATTAGTGATATTAATGTAGAAGATGATTTAAATTAGGAACTTCATTAATAATGATTAACAGGCCTTTAATATCTTAATATTTGTACTAAAACTTAGCCACCTTGTTAATGATAGTACTTAAAGCCAATAGTCTTGATTCTTGTTGTGTGAGATGATTTTTTTTGTGGTTATGTTAGTGTTTAGTTGTATCAAATATGTAAAAAGGTAACAATAGTACTAATACGAATGTTATTAAACTCAAGGTTATTGTGGATATTTAATATTAACCTTATCATTAGTTTGTTCCATGTGTAGTTTATAATTATTAGTGTTTATATGTATTTATTTTCAAAAAAATTGGTGGTTGTGTTTTGTTTTGTTGTATACAAATTTAGGGCGTGACACAACTTGTTATCTACATATAGTCAAACTAAACAACATGGTCAAGTCATTTAATCAAATTTCCATTATATTGGTCTAAACAATGGCTACTCAACTATATAAACACTTACATATTATAAAAATGGATCTTAATATAATAAAGTTGTAATGGCATTAAATATATTATAGTCATTTAATATAACATGATCGAAATGGCTATAAAACAATAATTTATTGTCATTGAATGTCTAAGTTGACATGTTAGACAACAACCACATTATGATCTCTTCAATTGAGATAAATCAAATGGCTTTATAAATAATACACACAACATTGTATATATTGAGACAAGTCATAAAGCTTTATAACCTAAGCACTTAATCCTTAATAATGGTCACTTCACTCCATATTCTATACGATGGAGTTCTATGTATAGAGTTGAATGTCCCACAAAACATTTAAATACATTATAATATTGTCGATCAATGTAAAAAGGAATTTTAATCATAATTAAAAATCATATACAATTGACTATCAAATTAGGTTTTTAATCCAAAACTAATAGTCATTCACTCTTAGTGCACACAATAGGATTTGTAACCCCCAAAAAATAGTCATAAACAAGGGTAAGGTTGAGAGACCATAAAATAACACAGTAACCAAAAAGGTAAGGTAGAAAGGTTGTTTATCAACACTGTTATTACATGTCATGGATGAAAGGCTACTTGTACTAACAGTGTTAACAAATGATAAGGCCAAAAGGATAAAAATATAACACTATTATCAAATGATAAGGCCAAAGGGAAATTTATCAACACGGTATGTTGCGAAAATAGACAAAGCATAACATTCGATCTACTACTTCTTACACAATAAATGATTAAATCTCTATGAAACCAATTTCAACAACAAGCATATTCAATGCACATAACATAAAAAAGATTTTTATTGTCTAATTTTCATAATGAAATACTGATTTTTCATAAGTACGGTTGCATACCAAATCTACAATGTATTCCCATGTAGGATTATCCAAGCCCTCTAATCTACTTCCCTTGTCCTCTTTCAAGATTTTTCCTCCTTTTCTTCTCTTTATCTCTCATAAGAACCCCTATTCTTTCTCCCATATTTTTTTTGTGTGTTCTCCAAAAGCCTCTCCATTATGTACTATCTATGGGAGTAGTAAAGGCTCCCTTAACTTCACATTAAGTGAAGTTTTAGTGTTCGTGTTGCCTCCTTACTCTCTACTTCATGACGTAAACAAAATGAGAATTGCCTTGTTAAATTCACTATACCTTTTATTAATCGGCACCATTTTCAATGCCCGAAAAACTATATTTGAACATATATGTACTTATATATACTCATTTAGTTTGAAACTTAAGATCGTATATATATGTATCCTTATATATATATATGTGTGTGTGTGTGTATATGCATGTGTATATATATTTATATATATACATATTTATGTGTGTATATATACATGTATATATATGTATGGATGTATACATACATATACATGTTTATATAAGTACATATACATGTATATATATGTATGTATGTATACATACATATACATGTATATATATATGTATGTACATGTATATATATACATACATATACATGTACATATATGATATATGCATGTACACATATATACATATATATACATACATATACACATGTCTTTATATGCATGTATACTATATATATATGAACATATACATGTCTTTATATATTGTATATATATATATATATATATATATATATATATATATATATATATATACACATACATGTATATATATATAATCTTGCTCATCTAAAAATATACCAATTTAACTATAGAAATATATATGCATAAAGAGATTCAAAACTGAATATGTACAAAATTCTCTATCTAGATAATCTACTTAGAAAAGATATTTTGCACACCTAGAATAGTGTTTTTCATTATGAACATGTTTACCTTTTTAACATTATTTTATACAAAAAACACATGCAATAGACATCAATATGCAGATAAAACAATTTATAAAACATTTCAAAATCATGAAGCATGCAAAAAAGAGCAACTAGTGCATCACAGTCAATATCTTACAATAAATATACATAATTATTACAACCTATAGATACCCTAAATTGCCCTAACCTGTGAGCAACACCCTTTTTACTAATTTTCACTCTTCTTCCCTAAATGATTAAATAATATCTAATTATTTAATTAAATTATCAAATTTCATATTATGCTATTAATTAAGTAATTTTATATTATTTAATCAATTCATTTTAATTCATTATTTATGAGTAATTAAATAAATCATATTTATTTAATAATGTCCTGATTATCCTTATTCTCCCTGACTAATTAAATAAATCTTATTTATTTAATAATGTCCTAATTAAACATTATTCTTCCTGATTAATTAAATAAACCTTATTTAATTGTGTCACTAATTTCACTGATTCTTCTATTTTAATTAAATGGTTATTATGTAATTATTTAATTAACATCAAACACCCTTCTTATATTAAATAATTGTTACTAATTATTTAATTAAACCACTTTCTCACTTCGAGATTAAACAATTATTTAATTCTCCAATATTCACTCAACATGATCTATTAATAAATAAAATTTTACTTATTAAATCAATCTTTACTTGCACATTCCTCCAAAGATTAATTAATTAATTACCCTCTCACACATTGACTGATCAATCAATCCCATTGATTATTTAGTCAAATCCGTTGACTAATCAATCAAACCCATTGATTGTTCAATCAAATTTGTTGACTAAAAAATCAATTCCATTGATTATTCAATCTCACGAATAGATCAATCAATCCCATTGAGTAATCAATCAATTTTCTCTAATTATCCAATCAATTCCCTTGATTGAATCAATCAAGCTAGTTAACTCTCCAATATATTTCCTCTCAACGGACCTTGACTGTTGATCTTGATCTTTCATCTTTGAATCCAAATCGTTCATTTGAAAGAAGCATTTCTATAAAAGCAAGCCTTCATAGCATGTTGATGTCTAACCACGAACTCTTAAACTTCAATGCTTGCATCATTGCAATCATCATGTATACTTGAAGCTCATGGCAAAAAGACAACATACCCATTTCTAAGAGCAAAGATAACTAAGAAGGAACAATGGAAGTCATCCATGGCAATACGGTAAAGGGGAAGGTGTCAATTGCTTGAAATTTGGTTTTACTTATTATTGCATGTTTTCCATTGAATAGATTGGATCTTATTGAGTAATTATGATTGCATATTGTGGTTATTTTCATTGTTTCCTATTAACCCTATGCCTTAAAGGTCGAATTTCCAGTTTACACAACTAAATTAAATTATGTGAATGTGTGTGTTCTCAATCTCATGATGGCTTCAAATTTTCTTCCAAATCTATTGCTCTTTGTGGTAATTCTCTCCCTCTTAATCTTGGAGGGTATGTAAAACCTCATCTTGCAACCTAGAGGACGATGCAACACTGCGGAAGCACAACTAATTTTTTTTTCTTAAAAAGAGTAACAAAGATGAATGAAGTAAACTACTCTAACACATACATTCTCTAGGCCACACAACACATCTACATGTGAACTTCACAACTTACAAAATTATTCTAAAACATAGCATATGAAATTAACTCATGATAACATCATACATCAAAGCATTAACCCATAACATAATAAATTAAACATGGAAATGTAATGAATATACTTCCACTGATACAACACCACTTAAAAATGTTATATACAATTTAATCCAACAGTGAATAGATCATACATAATGTTACAATTACAGTACAAGGAATCCTCCTTGATTACAAATAAGGAATACAAATACATAGTGTTCCTTTGTTACAATGAATACAAGAGAAGTACAAATCCATAGAACACACGAGCTCCTCAAACTAGAAGATCCCACCATCACGAACATGAAAAGAAAGCCCAACAGTGTAAGGTGCACGCCACCCAGCCATGTGGTACCCATAGGCCCAACCCCTGTGCTAGGAGATAGTAAAAGGTAACCAAGACAAACCTACTACCTCTAGACACAGGCAACATACAAGACAACATTGTACCAATAAACACAAACAACACTGTACCAGTAGACACAAACAACACAAGGTTACATTGCTTCCAGAATCAATAAATCAAATACATCCACTATACAATACAAACTGACTGTTGTCATAGGAGGAGTGTCATCACAAAGGTTGCATTGGTTATCCAAAGGAGATCTTCCTAGGTCCCGACCCCCATCTGGGGTTATCCTGGTAACCTCTCATGAACTTGGCCCCACATGCACACTAGTGCGGAATCGATTATCTTTCAAGAAGACAAGATAATGATCTTGTCATTCCAGGTCTTCCTGACTCATCTCAAGTCTCATACTAGCCCTTGAGCCAATGAGCGAGACTAAATTATCTGATTAAATGTATTAAGCTACTTTATCCCTAATAAAATTTATTTAATTTCCACTGATTAAACTGACTTTCACACGAGTTCTTGGGACCACTTTGTGTCCCAGCCCCCGTTGAAATCCACTCCCCTATCGACAACACAATAACATATTCCACAACCCAAGGGTAGACAATACACAAAATACGATAACAAATTTCAACCATTTTGCAAAGAACAACACATCATGTTCGTAGTAACCGGGTGCTCAAATTAAATCACACAACCCCTTCATAGTAATCGGGTGTTCAAACTAATTCACACATCCCTACGGATGTCAAATACTGAATCTCAAAAATGTGCACTACCCATGGAAATCTCAAAAAGGGTGAACAAAAGATACAATAATCATTTCACAATTTTACAATCTCTGGAAGACTTATATTTTCTCAATAACCAATATCCCCAATTCCCAATACACAATTACAATAAGCCACTTTAGTAATTAAATATACAACCATTAGGATTTCCCAAATCCAATAAATCAACAATGAATTAAACCAATTGTTTAACTTTCAGTTTGACAATTACTCATAATATTCAATTCAAATTGCCCGCAAACGTGAACATAAAAGAACACGGCTTAAAACAATTCAAGCACTTAAATAATCTAATATTTGGATTTCCTAAATCCAATTTGAATCAATATCTCATTATATGCAATTATTCAAGGTAAATATAATTTCATTTGCAATAATAAGAAAATAAAATAAAACTATTTATTTTACTTTAATTCCACAGTTCATATAATAATAAAATCAATTTCTCTATTACAATCATTACATTATAAAATCTTCTACTTGTACATTAAATGTTTTAATAACACAATATCTATTTAAATATAAATCAACTTTCTCTCGTAAGTCATCTTATTTTAAGATATACTAGTCTATGCATTTACATGCTTATATTAAAAATATACTTCCGTTTACAAACCAAAAAGAAAATAAAACTAGTTGTTTAACTCAAATTTCACAATCACACATAAATAGAAATCTCATTCTTTCTAATAAAATCAATTTATTATAAAACACCTACTTGTGCATTGCATGCATTAATTAACAACATAATATTTATTTAAATAAATATATATTTTCTAATTACACAATCTAATTATTCTTTTCCAATATATATTTTTTAAATAAATAAATATATATATATATATTAATTTACATTTTTCAAACAATATTAAACATAAAACCAGTCTGTTGCGACTTTAATAACTTTTGTTTTCGGATCTAGGTTTCTTTGAAATTTTTACTAAAGGTGCGCCACAAAGTCTTTTAAAACATATAAAAAATTCAGCCATACCCAGTTCGTAAACACAAATCTACGAGAGGATTTCAATTTTCTCAAATTTATCATAAGATTTCATTTTCAATCCTACAAAGGTTTTCTAATTCCTCTATTGTTTTCTTTTGAGGTTTTTTAATTCCTCTATTGTTTTCTTTTGAAGTTTTTATTGTCTTAAAATTCATTCCCAATAGGGATCTAAATCCTCCACGGTAATTTACCATTTTCTACAGAAGAATAAATTATATTTTCATAGGGAGAGGTTTCTAAGTTTTGGTTTAAATTCAATAGAGGTTCAATAATTCCACTATAATTTCCTTTTGTATAAATCTATTTCAAATATTCAATTTAAACAGAGGATTAAATTGTTTTCTACAGAGGTTCAAATTTCACGACAATCTTTTAAAAAACAAAAGCTTCTACAGTAATGAAAACCTCTTCTAATCTTTTCCAATTTGCATTACAATAATTAAATAACTCTTTCAAATCAAAATTCACAAAAACAATTAAGGAACGTGTTCCAGAAGAATTGTTGTCTCTAGGATTGATGTCGAGCTTCTCTGTAACTTCAATTTGCCAATGTTGCCAAAGTTTCCTCCAGAAAAATTGCCACTTCCTAGAGAACATAAACAATCCACAACCAAGAATATAACAAACTACATTCCTAGAATTATCAGAAAGCTTCTAAGATCTACAATTTCTTCAAACCACAAAACAATTCATTCATTTCTCAAAAACCTCTGTCTTTCTTTCCCGTGCCAACAACTTCCTCTTTTTCCACCCATTTCAATCAATCTCTCTGTAAATCAATTTTAAGACAATAAGAAAACAAATCCTTCTAACTTCTAGTTCACACAACAAATATCTCTTCTTTAACAAACCAAGATATTTCTAAGATCTTTTCCCAAACATGCATTTAAATTTAAAAACAATTTATTTAATCCAATTTACAATTAAATAACTTATTTATTTTAATTCTCAATTAATTTAATAATTAGAATTACTTTATAATATAACTTAAATTAAATTAATTAATTTATAATAAAATCTCCATATTAATTAAATACTTAATCACAACATATAATTTAATCCTTACAATTTAAACTTGCACGATAAATAAAATACCAAGACCAACATGGACAAAGAACATGACCAAAACACGAACTGATGACACATTGTACTAGGGTAGAGGTTTGACAAGGTTAACCAGTTACTATCTCCCAATCAACATTACTGTTGAGTAGTGGACATGCTCAAACCTGTGAAACCAGGTGAAGCCATTGTCTTGTACCTGCAAACCTACAACAAAAGCAAAAGTCATACATGTATATAGATAATAATTCATACACACCGTGAAGAGAGAATCGCGGAAATCACAGGGCACTCAAAAGCGAATGGTGCAATACCATTCTCTTCACCAATACAATGTCACATCAACTGATAAGATAAAATATCAATTAAACTATAGTAAGCATATATAGCAATGTCATCACAACTAAGCATCTATGCAAATATAAATCATTTTAAACATAATCACCATGTATATAATGTATCATAACATCCATATAGTCTATCATCGCTCCACTGTCAGCGATAGAATAACAATCACATAAAATATAGTCTATCAAAGAATCAGAACTGTCAGAGAAAATATAGCAAATTGGAGGGGTGTTATAGTGTAAAAATATCTCCTACATCCACCTCATTAAACCATTGAGGTAGTTAGTTCGAAAAAATATATCAATATATATCACAATAACATAATGTATAACATTCAATTTCCTCTTAATATAATTCAATTTCATATGATGATTAACTAAAACAATATCTAACTAATATTAAAATTTATTCATCATCTATTCTAACTTTTCATAATTTAGAATTTTAGCATCATAATCCAAATGCCAAAAGAGTATAGCATAGTCAAGAGGCTTCAAAAAGAAGATGTGACAAATTCTCTAGCTTCATAACATTTTCATTGCTTCTCTCTTGTGTGGAAGGTTATTTTGGTTGCAACTTTGATCCTTTCCTTGTGTGGGGTTGATCAACAACTCTTAAAGTAACCACCAAAAGTCTCCAAGAATAACACAATTCATAATATGATTATTGTAACCTAACTACTTTCTCCCATATATACCCTACTTATGCCTTGGATGCCATCTAGATCGACTTAACTACCTATAAGACTATAATTATGCTCATATAACTTAACTAAGAATAATGGTCGCTACATGTTGACTACTCTCATGCATACTATAGGATTATGGACATTGCACAATACTATGATCATCATACCCATGTTGCACAATAAAATTACAAACGAGCTTTCTAGTTAGGATAATTCCAAAAATCCTACACAACTATACAATATGAGTCATAAATTATTTATCAATAAGCCACATAAATCATAGATCTTGCAATCTATGTATGTTAACATTGATACGTTTAATTTTTAATTAGTGCATCTTTAGTTCCCCCTCTTCTATGATTACTCCTTCCACTGCCATTGTCCAAACTCATACTAGTGTGCCGCCATATAGTGTTATCCTTTCTCCACCTTCTCTCTTCATGGCATACCTCATAACTTCACATCTCCTAAGATCCCTGGTTCCCATGTGATGTACTTGTTGGATAGGTTGCATAGACCTAGCAAACCCAAATTTCAATTCATTAAATATTTTTTTTATTTATTCGTTATATTAATTATGCACCCACATACATGTCGATTCCACACCTTACTCCTATTTTTGAAACAATATATTTTTCACATATCTCTAAGGAATAAAATGTGGTAGCATGTTACCTTGCTAAAAGGGCTTTAGATGATAACTACAACTAGAATACATTTTAAAGGAGGTATTTATCTCTAGACAAGTCTTCATAACTTCTTTATAATGATTAGGCATGAACCTACTCGCTTTTTGGCATTCCAAATATAAAGTTGTATTTTTACCTCTTCAAATTCTCTCTCAAAGGTTGTCTACTATTATTATAGCTTAGTCATCCTTTTAGGATGGGCTTGGTTCCTCCTCCTTTCTCATTAGGAAGAAAGAGGATTTTTGTTATCAAAGAGTGTGGTAGCTAGATGTTATATTCATGTTCATTTTGGAAGAGGGATAATGGAAAACTATCTTGGGTTTTACCTCTTATTGCCTTATTGTTGGCTTTGGCCTTTTGGAAATCTCTATGTTTTACAATGCAACTAACCTTTCTTAATATTGTTCTCTTCTTTTATAAAAATTAATAAAAATTATACACCCACATAGTTGGTGTGTCCCACTCACAATGGTACTATGCATCACTTGTAGTTGGTATTAGGATATTTGTAAGTCTCACTTAGTATCATGAAAGTTATTAAATGAACTATGATAACTTGTAAGCTATGTAATAGTTGTTATAGAAAAAGCTTGAAGAGAGGGAGTTAAATGTGAACTGAAAGAAAATAAAGAAGAAACTTTTGAAAATATGTACAAGACCAAAACAAAGTACCCAAGTTGAAAAAAGAAGATTCCATTTAACCATTAGTTGATTCATCATGACTTTAGATATTAGAATTTTTACATGATTTGGGTACCTAATTTAGCCCATGGTTTTAGAAACCACTTATGGTTTTTGTTTTTGGTTATATATTGGATGTTTGGGATGGAGATATTATCATATATTTTGTAGGTACCTTTATGTGAGGGTATACTTTAAGAACTTGTCCCTAGAAAATTATGTAGAACTCCTAGGAAATCCTCTATGCCCTCTCGATGATTTATTTCCTAAAATTGAACCAAAGTGATAGAGTGGATTGCTATTTTATGTTAAATATAAATTTAAAAATAAATTGTAGGTGATTGGGAAACCAAAAGTTATAATTATTTTTAATTAATTTGACGAATCAAGACCTAATTTTTTTTATAAAATATTAATTAAGGTGATGAAAGAAAACTAAATGCTTTATTATTTTTTAATTGAGGTGGTACATTAATCTTCATATTTCTATAAATTTTAATTGAGGTAGCAAATTAAGACTAAATTACCCAAAATTTGAGGTGACATATTTAGTCTAAATTTCAATAATTTGTAATTGCATGAGTAAAGTAAAACCTAAAGTAATATAAATTTGTAATTGTGATGGTGAATTAAAGCCTAAATTAATATGAATATGCAAGTTAAGTGGTGAATTATTAAAAAAATGGTACATATCTTACATAACATTGATATCATACTTTGAGGGAAAAGACATCCTTAGACATTGTTAATAGTTTGATTTAATTTAGCTATACTTTGAGTGAAAATATGACCTTATTCGTTAATAATATTTTCATTTATTCCACCAATGAAAAGACAACATTCATCATCATCACTATTTTCATTTAATCCAACAATGAAAATATAACGTTCATGAATAATATTTTCAATTAATTCAACACGCTTTAAATATCACATTGGTGACTTTTAAGATATGTACAAATATTATTTGGGTCCATATAAGGATTTATTGAGTCCTATATTGTATAGTTCACAACACATTTATGATTTTCTCATTATGAAGTTGGTTATGTAAATTTTGGTTTCAATATTTTTAGCAACATTATAGTGATAGTCCTCTCATGGCTATTCAATGAAACACAAGGGTTTTTTGGCCCCTAACAAGTGATAATTAAGTGTGTAGAGAGATTTTTTGGGAAAATGTGTGTTGTTTAATCTTGAATAATGCTAAATATGTAAAATTACTTATTTGTGGTGCACCTAGGGAATATAACAACATGTGCATCACATGGGTTGGGCATTATTAAACACACTTTGTATGTTGTAGGTAACATTGAGATAAATATTAAATATGAGTTTTTTGTTGAGAATATTTGATATTAGAAAAACTTGGTACCAAAAGGGAAAACTTAGTATCAATAGGAAAACCTAGTACCTAAAGAGTAAATGAGGGAGGCATGTTTTTGTAAGCTGGTGGTTTTGAGGCACATGATTTGTTTAATACCACTTGGTAGTTTTATACAAGTTCATTTCTATTAAAGAAAACACAAGTAGTTATTGAGGTTGGTTGTGATGATATTTAGCTTGTTGGCTAAGGTTGATTGAGTATCTCTTGTAAGTTGCATATGTGAGGAGAGGAATAATGGATTGTGATGTGTGGTTAAATGATCCTTATTTGCTTGTTCACATGGGATTCAATTAAGGACCTTGATGTTTTAGAAGCTCCTTATATGGAAAGTTTGCACGTGTATTGAAATCTTTGTTTATGATACAATACATTGAGTGTGTGAGTGGTTTTGGAGGTTGGGTTTTCCCAAGATACATCTTATGTCATCTTGATGATATGTTTATGTATTCTTTTGCATTATGGGCTTCAAATACTTGTTTTCTTATTTCTCTCTCTTGGGGTTATGTGGAAATAGTTTATTGTGATTTCAAATTTACTTTCAAGATTTGGTTCAATGAAATTAAGTAAGTTCATTTATATCAATTCCCTTATAATATAAAATGCTACAAGGGTGACTGTTGGTGAGGATATACTCCAAGCCTTTTCTCAAAAGAATCTTTCTATTATTAAAATTACCTTATTTTTCTATGTAACATCATGGGCATCATCTAAGATGTAGGAATTGTTAAGGTCCTAGCTAAGATATATGTTTATGGTACACTTGTTCCTAGTGACAAACTTAATACCAATATGGAGGATTATGACAAAGATAATGGGTTGTGGGATTTTGGTGGCTACTTTTGTAATATTCCTTCCCAAATTTTTAATAAACATAACAGATTTGTAACCAAACAATTTTCACCAAATTTGAAACATAAACAATAGTCTTACCCAACTATTTTCAAATAGCGACAATTAATCATTTGAGTATAGATCAACTATCTAGTCAACACATGAACTTGCATATAATGAATCAAACTCCAAAAGTAATTGATATTGATTATGATCATATCTCTACATCCACAAGGTTGTTGTGACGTTCACTGCAATAGCAACAAACAACAATTACAAACCTATAGCAAATGATGGACTCACAAAAAGACCAAATTGTATTGTAAACTTGAAGCTCCAATGCATTCCCTAAGTGAGAATACCATCAAGAACCAAAGGGTTTTCATCCAATTATCCTAAAAATCAATGGGTTTCATCCACTGATCATAGTCTCCTATGGGTTTTCATCCATAGAAGATCACTTGAACACAAAGTGCCTAAAAGATAAAATAACATATCATGCATCCTTACAATCAATTTTTTTTCCTAGTTTGATATGTTATCCACCCAAAAGATCAAACTAGTTGTCCTAGACCCAAAATGATGCTAAAACACAAATTTGAATGTTACATGCTACATCACAAGTTGACCTTATAGGCCTTACAAAAAAATTCTTGATAGAGGTTTGGAGTTTTTCCTTCCATCTAACTTGGCATGTGTTGGGAAGTGACGTCAATCCCCAACCCCCAATAGGTCCTTGGCATGCGTCGAGTTGCAACATGATCCCTAATCTCTGATAACTCCTTCACATGGACCAGGTGGTATCTCCAAACCCTAACATTGGATAACTTTTTGACATGATTCAATCAACATGCTCATTCTCCAACAACTCATTAGAAAGTATCAAGTGGAAACCTTGATTCCCAAGCTCTTACATCTCCCTAGGAGAGCAACCTCTTATCTAGTTTTTGAAAAAGGGACATGACAAGTCCTCACTCCCCAAGATTGTTTGTCCTCAAGTAATGCAAGTTAGGATTCTCAAGAAGCTCATGCCCTTTCCCATGTGGTGTCTTCAACTAGTAGGTTTTTTCACCTAATTAGATGCTTTGTGATGCTATTGTTCCTTAAGTTTTTCATGCAGGTGTACATCACTTCTTCTAGGATCATAATCAACTTACCCTCATCACCTAGGGTGGTAACTCCTTTTTATGGTTGTAATGTGTTGAACAAGGACTTTCTTCAAATAAGAAACATAAAAAACATTATGAATCATGTTGTTTGATGGGCCATAAGAATGCCCAATTTCCTTCTTGTATTTTTATGTTTTTATCTTATTTATGTTAAACTTCAAAAGATATTATCAAACCTTTTTCATACACTTTAAGTATTTCAAAGCATTTGAAGATGATATATATTATATCAATGAATGTGTGTGAATTGTGAATGTCTATAAGTTTAGTAGAATTTCATGGTTAATCATAGTTGCTAACAATAAAAAATGACTTAAATAAATAAGACTAACCCTTGTAATGAATAACCTATCAACCCACAACAAAAGGATTCTCAACCCATAGTAGAAGGATGACAGTTCAATGCAACCAGATGAGTAAATCTACTACAACACAAGCATATTTCTAGAATGAGATACATGAAATGATTTGAGGATGTGATCTTGGATGGCCAAGTGTCACTCCATCTCTTTGATAAATTATGGAGGAATAAGGAGTATGTTCCAATAAGGAATAGAATCTATAATAAGGGTTACCCTATTAGGGCACATTTCTAATTTATAACGGTTATCTTAAATAGTGCAAAGTCCTTATTCAACTTCTACACTCTTGCTCTCACTAATTATTATTTTATGTTAATGGACTTAGTCCTTTTCCTATTTACATGGGAGAGTCGACATCTACTTTTAGTTTGTTTATAGTTTTCAAATAAGTGGACTCTCAAAAAACCTATATAGGAGGGTACTCTTTTGAGAAGTTAAACAACTAGATCTTTGCATGAGTTAGATGGAATTAGAGATTTTGTTACATTTTGTTCAAGAACTATGTGTATGATTGGAATATAATAGAGAAGATATTTTGGTAGCATGTTTTCCTAAGTTAAGCAATTAAAGAATATATTGTGGATACAACAACTCAAGCAAGGGCCACTTGAGGTACTACAGAGCCACGTTAGTTTAGATAATTAATTAGATTATGCATTGTGATTTCTAGTTTATGGTTTCTAGCTTACATTATATTAAATGCTACATTTTGTTTGGACTTCTAAATGATTAGTTGAATTAAGACATGATACAACATAAATAGTTATTAGTTACAGTCATAAATGATAAGTACCTATAGCAGTTAACAGTTATTAGTAGTTGCTTACCTTGTTATTTAAGTAGGAGCTATTTCCAGTTAAAAGCTTTTGATGATTTTATCCCTATTCAATCACTTATAATACTTAGTTGATATAGGGAGTCTACCATTCTTGAACACATATATGGTACCAACATCATCTAAAGTCTACTACTCCCTAGTTGATAATTTAATGAAGCCCTATCTTGAATGATGAACTATTTAATTTAGGGATCTATAGGTCCGTTAAGTCACATGTATGATCATCTACATTAGTTACTTAGATAATAGGGGAAGCTCTACTTTTTTGGAACCATTGTCAGGCATGGTGCTAAGTTTAGAATTTTTATTTATGTTTTTAATTTACAATCATTACTTTTATATATTAGTATTTTTTCATTTTTGACATTAGCTGGCATTAGGAACAATATACATTCAAAATTCAATCAAGAAATATTCACTAACAGTGTGTAGGGACAACCATTTAAAAATCAAATAACTATTGTATGTGAAGGAAAAGAGATGCTTTGGGAAGATTTCTCCCCTCAATCCACAAAAAAATTAAAGATATTGGTGTAACCAAAGAACCTATTGAGGGAATCAACGAACCAAAACTACCCCTCACACTAGTACCTACTCTAGACTTAGGGGAGAATTTCATAAGGCATATTAACATTGTGGAAAAAATAAGCAATATAAAATCTAGCAGAACATGTTACATTTGAGTTTCCAATCACAAAAAAATAAAGGTCAATGGCTCTCAAGAATATACCCCCTCGATCTTGATAATTTTCTATGGATTGGTTAGTAAAGACCCAACCACATTCTCATTTGAATTCAATGTTTTGTGTAGAAGTCGTGATTACACAATAGATGCGCATAAACTGAAACTCTTTCCAACCACATTGAAAGATGTTGCTTTGTGTTGGTTTATGGGGTTGGGAAGAAATGTAGTACCCAATTGGGATACAATGAATGCAAAATTCTTGCACAAATACTAGGATTATTGTAGAGGAACAAACATGAAGAGAGATGACATCTTCAGGATGTCATAGAGGGAAAATCCACTTAAGGATTGTGCAAAAATGTCTCAATTCTATTTGAACAAATCACATCAGAATAGACTCTCTCTTGAGTCATTAAAGCTAGTATTTTTGTAAGAAGTACATGAAGACTATGGATTCTTTAAACCTCATAGGGGCAGAGTATATCTCTCAATTTCATTTCAAGAGGAAATATTCCAAGTATGTAGGAATTATTCAAGATCATCCATGAAGAAGACTAGGGTTGATAGAACTTTCTCTTGCAATAAAACATCCACTGGAGTCTCTAGGGTGGAACTCAATAACCTTCTATCCAACATGAAGGACATAATAAGCCACCTAGCTACTCAATTGGATAACTTGCACATTAAAAGAAACAAGAGGAAGTGAAGGTAGCTCTTACTAAATACTATCCACATTCCCGCCAAAAGAGGGTAAATTGTAAATGCAAGAAGCTAACAATTTTTTTTGAAGAGAAGTAAGAGAGGTATGAATTTCAAGCCTTAGAGGATGAGGAAGGCCAAGTATTCTACATTGATTAGTTCAAGCCATGGCGACAAGGCAAGGTATGCCTCAAGATCCCTTATCTTACAATATGTTCTTTCCTAGGAATAATACAAACTTCTCTCATTGGAATAACCAACCTTGGAATAATATGCAAAACTAATCATGGCTAGTGGTCTAATCCCATAATTAGGTTACATAACAAGGGATATGGCCACCACAACCTTACCAAGCCCTAAATTATAATTCTTAGTGGCCACCTTAGTAGAACCAATGGCCACCACAGTTTCATGGGAATCAACAATGGTAGAACAAAAATGTCAAGTACTTGCAACTATAATAATCTTTGCAGCCACAACAAACCACTATAATTCCAAACCCAACCATAAAAACTCCAATGCCACTTAGAGCGCCTTAATTGCAAACCCAACCTGCACTAATCCCTAACAACAAGCTTGCTCAATGGGCTTATACTAATAACACCATCCAATACCTAACCTATGGGGTTGAGGCAAGTGATGTCCACCTTTGTTCAAGAAGGATGCTTGTTATGCCATCATCTCCTCACATTACAAAGCTTACTAATGAGGAGCCTACAATGGAGAATATCAATAATCAAATAAAGCATCCTGAACAATGTAAGAAACAAAACATCACAAGTTTGGAACTACCATTTCCTGAGTGAATATCAACATAGAATCCCCATTCTGAACTTGAATCTATTCTATTGGGCCAACTTATAAATGTTTGCATATATATACCTCTAATTCAAAAAATTAAAGAAGTACTTATATACAAAAAATTTGTGAGAGAGTTGTGCCTTAAAAAGCCAGGTAGAAAAAGGAAGGACCCCCATACTGTTCATGTCTTAGGACAACTTGCTAACATGATGTTAGGTAATATAGTTGTTCTAAATAATGCAAACCTTGGGAGCCCTGTTGTAGATTTGCAAATTGATGGCACACTTATCAGAAACACATTGATTGACCTAGGGATAGCTATAATTGCTATGACAAGAGAAACCATTAAACATCTCAATTGATGAATCTCTAACCCACACCAACTATTTTGCAACTAGTAGATAGGTCAACTGTAAAAAAGAAGAAGGTGTTATTGAAGATTTGGCTATCACACTAGAATCATGAGAATATCCTACAAATTTTATGGTTTTACAACCTAAAGCAAACCTTGCAAGTTACCCCTTAATCTTAAGAAGACCATGGTTAGCCACTACAAATGTATTAATTGGTTGTAGGTCTGGAAACATGATCATTTCCAATGGAAATGTGACTAAAAATTTGGTCCTTTACCCACCTGCACAACTACATGCAGACTTGGAGCAAACTATATGGCCAACCTTCAAAGGAGACAACCAATACTCTTTACAAATACTCATGACCATAAAACGTAGTGCAATGATTGAGATTCAGGATAAAGATGAGGTCCTTGCCCAAATTATGCAAAACTCTTATGGTAAGGACCTGTATCAACACCACTACCTTGCATTCTTGCACTGCCCTTTACTTGATATCATACCTACAAATGCCTCTAAGTCTACTTCTTAGCTTTTCCATACACTACTTCCCTATAGTTGCAATATCAATCTATCACAACTTGATGTTGCTTGTGTCATGAATTTTTCCTTAACCATGGAAATCACACTAGAAAGAACACTAAATGTTAATAACCAACATATACCTAGCAATCTTCATTACTAACAATGTTGCAAGCTTATACAACAACATTCGCATGGGACTATCATGACATGAAGGGCATAGATCCTAGCCTATACATGCATAGAATTTATATTAATGAAGGCTCCAAGCCAGTTAGGCAGCCATAGAGGAGAATGAACCTAGTTGTGCGTGACATAGTCAAGACAAAATTACAAAAATTACTAGATGCAAGGTTTATTTATCCCATATTTGACAATCAATGGGCTCCCCATTGGTAATTGCGCCAAAGAAGGGAGGTAAATGGAAGGTATGTGTAGATTATAGGGAATTAAATGCAACAAGGAAAGATCACTTTCCTCTTCCTTTTATTGAGCAATCTTAAGCATATTCTTAGACTTTGCACATGATTCTATGGAGATTTACATGGATGGTTTCACCACTTATGGGAACTCTTATGAGGAAGCATTGACTAATTTGGAGAAAGTCCTTTAAAGGTGTCAAGATCACAATCTTTCTTTAAGTCATGAAAAATGTTTCACAATGATGACTAAAGGAGTGGTCTTGGGGCACTTTGTGTCCAATAGAGGAATATAGGTGGACCCTAATAAGATAGGAGTGAATTCCAATCTACCTATTCCTCAAAAGCAAAAGGATTTCAGAAGTTTTCTTTGCCATGCAGGGTACTATAGGAGGTTTATCGAGGATTTCAGTAAGATAGCGGCCTCACTATTTGTCCTTCTCTCTAAATAAATTGAATTTGATTGGAACCCTACTTGCCAAGAAGCATTTGAAGCCCTCAAAAAATACCTTATAAAGACCCTTGCCTTGAGAGGAACTAACTAGACAATTTTGTTCCACATACATATAGATACTTCTGATTTTTCCATAGGTGTTGTTCTAGGGAAAAGGGAGGGGAATTTGGAATATGCAATCTACTATATCAGTAAAAACCTTAAAGTTATTGAGCATAAATATACAATTACTAAAAATAAAATGTAAGCAGTGGTATATGCCAGTAACAAGTTCAGACATTACATCACTAGATACAATATTTTTGTTCATACATACCACATAGCTATAAGATATTTTATGAACAAACTAGAAGTTGGAGGGAGGATTGCTAGATGATTATTCTTAATGTAGGAATTCAGTATCACCATTGTGGATAAACCAAGGAAATAAAATGTAGTAGTTGAATTTATTTCAAGGCTACAAATAAAATCAACAGAAGAAGTAGTGGATGACTCCTTTCCAGATGAAAATTTGTTTGCCCTCTCTATGCAAACACATTGGTATGCAAATATAGCTAATTATTTGGTTGTAGGGAGGACACCACCACATCTCTCTCCCAGAGAAAGGTTCCATCTAGTGGCTAGTTATCTCTTAACATAATGAGAAGATGCATTGGGGAGGATGAAGTCTATGATATCCTTAAGGATTATTATGATGAGCCTTGTGGAGGTCACTTTGTAGCTAAAAGGACAACTCTAAAAATATTAAACACTGGTTACTACTGGGTTACACTTTGAAAAGGTGTAGTTAAATATATAAGGAGGTGTGATAAATGCTAAAGGATGGGAAGACCTACTTGGAGTGATTTTTCCCCTCCAACCACAATTGATCATTACACCATTTGATAAGTGGGGATTAGATTTCATTGATCCAATGGATCCCACATCTAATAATAAAGAATATATTTTAGTTTGCACAAACTATCTCACAAAGTGGGTGGAGGTGAAAACACTACAATTTTCAAGGGATGACAATGTTTCCAAATTCTTTTATGAAGAAATCTTCACTAGGTATGGTGTTCCTAGAAAAATAGTCACAAACCAGGGACCTCGATTTACTTTTGATTTTATTGACAAGTTAGCCAAGGAGTATGAGATTAGGCATCGAGAATCCACCCCTACCATCCATATGCTAATGGACAAGTAAAATTTAAAAATAACGAAATAGAAGGCAATCTCACCAAAACAGTTCAACTACATAGAAAAGACTAGGCAACAAGACTCCCTGAAGCAGTCGATGCATACAAATCAACTTGGAATGCCACAACAAGGTTCACACCATATGAATTAGTGTATGGGAAGAAAGTTGTCCTTCCAATTGAGTTTGGACATAAAACACTTCGCTCAACAATAGAACTTGGAATGGAGCTATTTTAGAAGCACATAAGGAAAGACTACATAGTTCCAATGATTTAGATGAAATCAGGATGGAAGCCATTCACCACATAGAAATTGTGTAGAAACAAAGGATAAGATTGCATGACCAGTTCATTAAAACTAAGGAGTTCAATGCAGGTGACTGGGAATCGCTATATGATTCCAGGTATAAATACCACAAAGGAAAACTATAGACAAGGTGGCTTGGCCCATATATGAAATTAAGCATGTTTTTCAAAATAGAGTGGTTCGGTTAACTACCATAGATTCAATCATATTCTCAGTATTGGTGAATGGCCATAGACTTGAGCTTTATAAGAATCCACTGCAAAAGGAAGAATTTTTAGATAATCTGTAGCAACAATTCAATTCAGAATTATATGCCAAACCTGCAGACATGGATAACATATCATGTGATACATTAGTAGAAGATCCAACCATCTCACCTATTGATGCTCATCAGGTATAAATTCTAAGAGTAACATCTCACGTGCATAGGAAACCATCTCCAACATTTATTTTTGGACGTGCACAATAGAGTTCACGAGACCTGTAGCAATAGCCCTGAGGCACATCAATAACAGGGGGCATATTGACCTGCTACCTATAGCACCTACCTACAGTTCACTTCACCCGCAACTACAAATTTTTGTTGCATATCACTTATGGCATTCAAACATGCAACAACTACTCTTCACTTCATGTATTATGCAACGTCACATCCCATCATTCATAACTTTGTACTTTTTACAGCTTTCCTTTCCCACATTCACAATTCTCGACCACATGCAAGCATCACACAAAACTCCTTTACCGACACGTCTATCTGTAACACTTCAAATTAAATTCCCATCATTTCAAATCCTTTTCTCATAGTTCCATGACAATGCTCAATTCCACTCACATGTGCCACCTTTCCATCACTACAACATAATAGGTATTTTTATTGTTATTAACTATAATTGAGATTAAATCGTACTGATTTTCATTCAACTTCAAAATCATGCACACATTTAAATTTAATGAATCAATTATCTCAAATTATTTGTAATTTATCCTTCCTGTCCTTTTCGTACCTACTATTTGAGGATGAATAGAAAAACTAAGTAGGGGGGCGAAAAAGGTTTGATTGTCATCCCAATTCCATTCATTAGCCATAAAGAATCTACCATAAGAAGTTGTAGAGCATGAGAGAAACATAGACAATGTAACATCCAAAGAGGCTAGCATTCAAAGTAATAACAAGAAATAACATAAGTTGTAAAGATTGGAACAATGGGAAGTGACATTATTAGAAGAGGACCAACAACATACAATTTAATATTAGAAGCTCAACAATGTCTTCCAATTTTTCAACAAGCTAGGTGGTTGGAGTACTTTCTCTTTTTAATCGAATTTAATGAAGTTACAAATCAAAAAATTTCAAGCACTTTGAAAAATGATGAAGCTATGGTTAGAGGGCTAACAATAGACATTTTAGAGGTATAAGTAGCAGAGGTTTCAGGGTTGCCAAGAACAAGAGAAGAATTCACAGCCATAGTAGATGGAATTATAACAAGGAATGATTTTACAATGCTAGGGGAGAATTTAGACTCTTTAGTTCAAAGTACAAAAAGACTTTCCTTACCTTGGTTTTGGGATTATGTTGCTTCTTACATAGTCAATTATTTAACCTGCACTCAAAGACAATCCATCTTGTATACTATGCATTTTTAACTCCTTAGTCACCTAAGCCATCAGAGGCTAGTGAATGTCCCTAAATTTTTATATAACCTATTGAAGAGAATGTCTGCTGAGTATAAGAGGAAAAGACACCAATATGCATTATCACATTTTTGCTTAGTCACCCTATTAATTAAGAGAAGTCTCAAAACCTAATTTCCCAATGTATCTTGGGAAGACTTTTTGTCCTATAATAATATCAATGATGTTCTCATGAGGCTAGAGGTAGAGGAAATGAAGGAGCCTTATACAACTATACAAGAAGGAAATGTGCCCTCTATTTCACCTATCACATCACTTACTCATAGCATCAGGGAGCATGCAGATCCAAAAGTGTAGGAAACATAACCTACAGCTTCTAGGGAACAACTCATAGCAGAGGAGGAACTAGATACCCTTGCCTCTACCAAGAGCCCTTCCAAGTTGAAGAAAAGGAAAAGTGTAACCTCTACTTATGCAGCCAAAAAGAAGTAGAAGAGTCCAACCCAACTAAGAAGGTGGTCACACCATCTCAAGAGGAAGAGCACTGTAAAGGGTAAGGCTAAAAATCAAAAGGAAATAATTGTTGTGGATGAATCTGAGACAGAATCCAAAGAGGAGAAGATTCCAAACAATGATGAGAAACCCAAAATATTGCAACCCCTATATCTAACCAACAATTCAAACTCCGAGTCTAAATATTTCTTACACCCAGGAAAAAGGAAATACCTTAATACAACCTAGTCTCAAAAGAAGGGTTTGTTTCATCTGATGAGGTTGAAGATGATATTTTTTAGAAAAAGAGGAAGAATTGGTTTTAAATGGAAGGAATGGGAGAAAGAACTACATGAAGCCTTGCAAAGAATAAAAGAGTTAGAGAAACAAATCAAAGGATACCAGTAGAGGGAGGAAGGATTGGATAACAAAATTTGGGAATTGGAGAAAAGGTTACATGCTTTTGAGCAGCAAGGTTGAAGATTGTCAAAATTGGCACAATTGGCCATTCTTGAGATCAACAAAGGAGATCCACATCTTGTAAACCAATATACACCCCTGAGAATTCCAAAGATCCCCACTATGGTAACACTTGGAATAGAACTATGGAATAGAGTGAGAGAATTTTCTCAAAAACAAAAGGAATGGGAGAAAGAAAAACTAGAATTAATATCAACACATACAAGAACTACTGGAAGAAAAGATGTAGAAATTAAGAAATTAAAAGTTAGAATGGAGGAGTTGGATGACAAAATAATACAAATTTTACATTATAGACTACCTACTAGGGCATACACTTTGTATCTACAAAAAAATTTCCCAACTTTTAGTTCAATCAATTGATCAGTGATCTCCCAGTTTCCTTGTCTTTACCTAACCTATTTTTAGAGACATATCAATGATCTACCCCAGATATGAAAGATCAGTTATGTGAATTCTACTTGCATAATCTTGTTACCCCTCATGATTCTTCTTGGAACCCAATCATTTTTGTGGGGGATGTTTAATTAAAGGCAATGGCCTCATTTATGATAAATGAGCATCAAAGAGGACAAATTTTGAGGAACTATCAAGAAAAGGGAGAAATCATTTCCCTTTCTACTTAGAGAAAAAGTTGAAGATCCTTAGAATATAGTAGAAGAGTGGATTGACTTGGTAGAAAGGAGGTGGGTGAGAGAAAATATTTTGGATTGCAGAGAGAAGGATTACAAAAGATTTGAGGAATTAAAAATAGGGATTGGGAAAGAAGAATTTAATTTATCTCAATACCGGTGGAGAAAATTAACTCCAGAACTTAAAAGAAAGGATCCCCACTCAATCTTTAATTACGTAGCAGTAGTAAAAAAAATCCATAAATATATTTCAGCCTCCCTTGAAAATGAAATCATTTGGTTTCCCTTCACATTTCATCCTCCTCTTCTCTTATTCCTAATCCCACATTGGACAGGAAGGAGATAGGAGATAAATGCAATAGAGAAAGCCAGATGGGAGAAGATAACAAAGTAGAAAGGGTTATACTTAAAGTAGGGTGAAGGGGTCACCAATATAGTGAAATATAAAGAGGTTTCAATGCAATATAATTAGAGACCATGAGTTGCTTGAGGACAAGCAAAAATTTAAGTTGGGGGGATGATGAGCTATAAGAATACCCAATTTCCTTGTAGTTTTATATTTTTATCTTATTTTTGCTAAACTTCAAAAGACATTATCAAACCTTTTTCATACACTTTAAGTATTTCAAATCATTTGAAGATGATATATATTATATTAATGAATGTGTGTGTGAAATTTGAATTTCTACGAGTTTAATAGAATTTCATGGTTAATCATAGTTGCTAACAATGAAAAATGCCTAAAAGAAATAAGACTAACCCTTGCAATGAAGAACCTATCAACCCGCAACAAAGGATTCTCAACCTGCAATAGGAGGATGATAGTTCAATACAACCAAAGGAGTTAATCTACCACTACACAAACTTATTTCCATAATATGTAGACGATGATTTGAGGACATGATCATGGAAGGACAATTTTCACTCCATCTCTTCAATAAATTATGGATGAAGAAGGAGTATGTTCCAATAAGGAATAGCAATTATAATGGGGGTTGCCCTATTACGACATATTTCTAATTTATAATGGTTATCTTAAATACTGTAGATTCCTTATTTGACTTCTACACTCTTGCTCTTACTAGTTTTTATTTTATGTTAAAGGACATGTTCCTCTTTCTATTTTCATAGGAAAGTTGAAATTTGCTTTTAGTTTGTTTATATTTTTCAAATAAGTGGACACTCATAGACCCTATATAGGAGGGTACTCTAATGAGAATTCCAATAGCTAGATCTTTGCATGAATTAGATTCAATTGGAGATTTTATTAGATTTTGTTCAATAATTATGTTTATGATTGGAATATAATAGAGAAGAGGTAGCATGTTTTCTTGAGTGAAATAATTAAAGAAGATATTGTGGATGCAACAGCTCAAGCAAGGGCCACTTGAGGTACTGTAGAGCCATGTTAGCGTAGATAATTAATTAGATTATACATTGTAATTTATAGTTTATAGTTTCTAGCTTTGATTAGATTGAATGCTACATTTGTTTTAGAATTCTGAATGATTAGTTGAATTAGGGCATGTTGCAACATAAACAATTATCAACTGCAGTCATAAAAGATAAGTACTTGTAGTAGTTAACAGTTATTATTATTTGCTTATATTATTCTTTAGGTAGGAGTTATTTCCAGTTAAATGCTTTTGATGATTTTATCCATGTTCAATCACCTATACTTAGTCAATATAGGAAGTATAGGATTATTGAATGCATATATGGTGCCAACATCATCTAAAGTATATGACTCTTTGGTTGACAATCTAATGAATCCCTCTCTTGAATGATGAAATACTTAATTTAGGAATCTATGATCATTTACATTAGTTAATTAGACATTAGGGGAAGCTCTACATTGTTCTATAGAAGCTTTAACTCATAGGCCACTTCACTGATCTACTTCACAGTTCTATATGGTCTATAGTACTTGGGTTCAAGGTTTTCAACCCCACTCTCCTTAATAGTAGTCCATTTATATGGATGTAATATGAAGAAAACCAAGTCTCCCACCTCAAAGAACCTCTTTGTTCTTTTTTGGTCTACATAAATCTTTTTTTGATTATATGTCTATTGCAATTTATTGTTTAGTTCCCTCAATATCTCTCGAGTGTGCTCCATCAAGTCACTTATTGTTGGGACTCTACTATCTAAAAGCAATATATCAACAAAATATAGTGCATCATAACCATATAGATCCCTATAAGTTTTCATCCCAATGAATACGTGGTGTGAATTATTGTAGCAGTATTCACCCATGTACAACCACTTGATCCATGTTGTCTACTAGTATAAGACATAATTTCTTAAGTACCATTCAATCCACTTATTCACTATCTCTATTTGTCCATCATTTTGGGGATTGTAGTTGGTACTTGGTGTGAGTTTGGTACTTGTCAAGTAAAATAATTCTTTCCAAAATAACTTAGGAATATGTTGTCCATGTCACTGACAATGTTATTGGGAAAGCCATGTAATATGAATATCTCCTTGAAGAATATGTTTGCCTCTTGAGGTGCCTTGAAATTTGAAGCAATAGTAATAAAATGTGCATACTTCATTAGTCTATAAGAAATTTGAAGAGAAGTTTTTTAGAAAAAGGGGAAGAATTCATTTTAAAAGGAAGGAATGAGAGAAAGGAAATACAAGAAGCCTTGCAAATAATAAAAGAGTTAGAGAAGCAACTCAAAGGATACCAGTAGAGGGAGGAAAGATTGGATAACAAAATATGGGAATTAGAGAAAATGTTGCATGCTTTTTGAGTAGCAAGGTTCAAGATTTGAAAAATTGGCACATTGGCCATTCTTGAGATCAACAAAGGAGATCCACATCTTTTAAACCAATATACACCCTTGAGAATGCCAAAGACCCCCACTATGGTAACACTTGGAATAGAACTATGGAATATAGTGAGAGAATTTTCTCAAAAACAAAAGGAATGGGAGAAAGAAAAACCAAAATTAGTATCAACACATACAAGAACTATTAAAAGAAAAGATGTAGAAATTAAGAAATTAAAAGTTAGAATGGAGGAGTTGGTTGACAAAACAATACAAATTTTACATTATAAACCACCTACTATGGCCTACACTTTGTATCTATAGGAAAATTTCCCAACTTTTAGTTCAATCAATTGATCAATGATCTCCTAGTTTACTTGTCTTTACCTAACCTATTTTTAGAGACATATCAATGATCTACCCCAGATATGCAAGATTAGTTATGTGAATTCTACTTGCATAATTTTGTTATCCCTCATGATTCTTCTTGGAACCCAATCATGTTTGTGGGGAATGTTCAATCAAAGGAAATGACCTCATTTATGATAAATGAGCATCAAAGAGGACAAATTTCAAGGAACTATCAAGAAAAGGGAGAAATCATTTCCCTTTCTACTTAGAGAAAAAGTTGAAGATCCTCGAATATAGCAGAAGAGTGGATTGAATTGGTAGAAAGGAGGTGGGTGAGAGAAAATATTCTGGATTTTAGAGAGAAGGATTACAAAATATTTGAGGAATTAACAATAGGGATTGGGAAAGAAGCACTTAATTTCTCTCAATACCCATGGAGAGAATTAACTCCAAAACTAAAAAGAAAGGAGCCCCACTCAATCTTTAATTATGTAGTAGTAGTAAAAAAATCCATAAATACATTTCAACCTCCCTTGAAAATGAAATCACCTGGTTTCCCTTAACATTTCATCCTCCTCTTCTCTTATTCCTAATCCCACATTGGATAGGAAGGAGATAGGGGATTGATGCAGTAGAGAAAGCTAGATGGGAGAATATAACATAGAAAAAAGGGTTCTACTTAAAGTAGGGTGAAGGGGTCACCAATATAGTGGAATACAAAGAGGTTGCAATGCAATATAATTAGACACCATGAGTTTCTCAAGGACGAGCAAAAAGTTAAGTTGGGGGGATGATGAACCATAAGAATACCCAATTTTCTTGTTGTAGTTTCATATTTTTATCTTATTTTTGCTAAACTTCAAAAGACATTATCAAACCTTTTTCATACACTTTGAGTATTTAAAATCATTTGAAGATTATATATATTATATTAATGAATGCGTGTGTGAACTTTGAATGTCTACGAGTTTAGTAGAATTTCATGGTTAATCATAGTTGCTAACAATGAAAAATTCTTTAAAGAAATAAGACTAACCCCTGCAATAGAAGGATGACAGTTCAATGTAACCAGAGGAGTTAATCTGCTACAACACAAACTTATTTCCAGAATGAGATGTAGACGATGATTTGAGGACATGATCATGGATGGACAAGTTTCACTCCATATCTTCAATAATTATGGAAGAAGGAGTCTGTTCCAATAAGGAATATCAATTATAATGGTGGTTGCCCTATTAGGGCACATTTCTAATTTATAATGGTTATATTAAATAGTGTAGATTCCTTATTCGACTTCTACACTCTTGTTCTCACTAGTTATTATTTTATGTTAAAGGACATGGTCCTTTTTCTATTTTCATGGGAGAGTTGATATTTTCTTTTAGTTTTTTTATATTTTTCAAATAAGTGGACTCTCATAGACCCTATATAGGAGGGTACTCTAATGAGAATTCCAATAGCTAGATCTTTTCATGAATTAGATTGAATTGGAGATTTTATTACAATATTTTGTTCAATAACTATCTGCATGATTGGAATATAATAGAGAAGATAATTTGGTATCATGTTTTCTTGATTTAAATAATTAAAGAAGATATTGTGGATGCAACAACTCAAGCAAGGGCCAATTGAAGTACTACAAAGCCATGTTAGTGTAGATAATTAATTAGATTATACATTGTAATTTATAGTTTATAGTTTCTAGCTCATATTAGATTGAATGCTACATTTTGTTTAGAATTTTGAATGATTAGTTGAATTAGGGCATATGCTGCAACATAAAAAATTATTAGTTGCAGTCATAAATGATAAGTACTTGTAGTAGTTAATAGTTATTATTTTCTTATCTTATTCTTTAGGTAGGATTTATTTCCAGTTAAAATCTTTTGATGATTTTATCCATGTTCAATCACCTATACTTAGTCAATATAGGAAGTATAGGATTATTGAATGCATATATGGTGCCAACATCATCTAAAGTCTATGACTCCTTGGTTGAAAACTTAATGAAGTCCTCTCTTCAACGATGAACTACTTAATTTAGGGATCTATAAGTCTGTTAAGCCATATGCATGATCATTTACATTCGTTAATTAGACATTAGGGGAAGCTCTACATTGTTCTATGGAAGCTTTAACTCATAGGCCACTTCACTGATCTACTTCACAGTTCTATATGGTTTATAGTACTTGGGTTCAAGATTTTCAACCCCACTCTTCTTAATAGTAGTCCATTTATATGGATGTAATATGAAGAAAACCAAGTATCCCACCTCAAATAACCTCTTTGTTCTTTTTTGTTCTACATAAATCTTTTTTTATTCTAGGTCTATTGCAATTTATTGTTTAGTTCCCTCAATATCTCTTGAGTGTGCTCCATCAAGTCACTTATTGTTGGGACTCTACTAGCTAAAAGCAATAGATCAACGAAATATATTGCATCATAACCATATAGAGCCCTATAAGTTTTCATCCCAATGAACATGTGGTGTGAATTATTGTAGCAATATTCACCCATGTACAACCACTTGATCCATGTTGTCTACTAGTGTAAGACATAGTTTCTTAAGTACCATTCAATCCACTTATTCACTATCTCTATTTGTCCATCATTTTGGGGATTGTAGTTGGTACTTGGTGTTAGTTTTGTACTTGTCAAGTAAAATAATTCTTTCCAAAATAACTCAAGAATATGTTATCCATGTCACTGAAAATGTTATTGGGCGAGCCATGTAATATGAATATCTCCTTGAAGAATATGTTTTCCTCTTGATTTGCCTTGAAATTTGAAGCAATAGTAATAAAATGTGCATACTTCATCAGTCTATGAACCACAACATAAATACAGTCTCTATATTGTACCTTGGGTAAACCTGTGATGAATTCCATGGATAAGCTCTCTCATTTTTGTTCAAGAACTGGTAGTGGTTGAAGCAAGCTTGCTGAAAAAATTGTTCTTATTTATTCTACTAGAAATTCATGCACTTTTTAATATTCTTATGGAAATCCTCCTTTAAGCCCTTCCATACAAACCTCTCACGAATCTTCCTATATGTCTTATAGTAACCTTGATGTCTTATTGTTGGGGTATCATGAAATACTTTAAAAATATTTTCCTTGATCTTAGACTTAGGTACCAAAAAATTATATTGTTTTCATAGAGGATCAACTCTTCCATCACAACATACATGTCATATTTCATAACCTCATCAAGGATTCTAGTAGCAAATTTATTCTTATCATACTCAACAATAATGGAAACCTTCCAATTAGTAGAAAGAGCATATAATGAGCATAGAGTAGGTCTCCTAGAAAGTTCATTAGCTACCACATTCCTCTTGCCCTTCATGTAATCTAATTCAAAATCATAGGCCTGCAACTTGCTTATCCTTTTTGTTGGAGATCATTCAATTTTTTTTATCCAAGAACTTCAAACTATTATGATCAATCTTCACAACAAATTTTCCACAAACTAAGTACTGCCTAAACCTCTCTAGTTCATGCATAATTTCCAACACCCCCTTATCATAAATGAAATACCTCTTCTCTATATTGCTTACTTTTCTAATCTCAAATGCAAGGGATGGCCTTTCTAGGTTAGGGTAGCTCTAATACCTCTCCAAATGCATCATATTCAATGATAAAGGGAAATGAAAAATCAAGAATAACAAGTACACAACATGAGCTCATTACTTCTTTCAACTTATAAAAAAATGTGCATTTTCAGACCACTCAAACTCTCCCTTCTTTTTTAGATTAGTCAAATGAACAACCAATTGAGAAAATCCTTTCACAAACTTCATATAGTGGCAACATAATCCCATAAATCCTTTCAACTATATCAAATTAGTGGGAGGAAGCCAATATAGAATTGCTTGGATCTTTTGCTAATCCACTTGAACACCGTTGGAACTTATGACATGTCTTAGATGAAAAATATCTTCCAAACCAAACTCACATTTGGACAAATTATCAAAGAAAGAGTGTTACTCCAAAATACCCAAAATTGTATCTAGGTGTTCCAAATTCTCCTCCCAAGTGTTACTATATATCAAGATATCATCAAAGAACACCAATATAAGTTTTTTGAGTTGTTTACTAAATACTTGGTTCATGTATGATTGAAAATTGGCTAGAGCATTAGTAAGACCAAAAGGCATTGAACAAAAACTCAAAATGTCTATAATGACACCAAAAGGCTATCTTCTCAATATCTTTTCCCCTCATGTGGATTTGATGGTATCTTGATCTTAGATCAATCTTGGAGAAGTACATAGGTCTATGCAATTCATCTATGAGATCGTCTATTATTGGAATAGGATATCTATTATTTATGTTCTTCTTGTTCAAGGCCCTCTAGTCAATACACATTCTCATAGTATCATCTCCCTTATTCACAAGAACTACTAAAAGATGCAACTAGAATAGAGTTAGGTATTATGAATATCATGTCAAGAAGTTCTTTGGTAGCCTTCTCTATCTCCTCTTTATACCCTCTTGGATGACAATATAGTGTAGTGATAAAAAAATTTATCACCTTATTCTAATTGTATAAAATTTTAAAACCCTCTATTTTGTGGTAGTCTTGGAGGCATGTCACTGAAAGCTACATAATGCTTGTCTAGAATTTTTTGAATATCAACATGATGAGTACCTTTCTTGACTGATGAAGACTTTATGGGAAGAATTAGGCATTTTTTTCCCATGATACTTGGCCTCTGCGAAATATTCTCTCCATCCTCCTTACTATCACCACTCATGAAGCTCCATTAAAGAGCCCTCTAAGGATAATTTTCTTCCTATATGTTGTGAACTTAAGCTCCATAGTTTGGTAGTTTTGATTTACCCACCTAGAGAGTGCAACCATTCTACACCCAAAACCATATTAATGTCTCCTAAACCAACCACATAAAAGCCATCACATACCTTATGGTCACCAACAGTTATATTGAGTTTCTTGATTATTTTGGTGTATGTGATGCTAAATTTATTAGTTGTTATGACACTAAAACCTTCAAAATTTTCCACCTTCAATCCTCTCTTTATCACTAAGACTTCACTGATAATGTTGTGGGTAGCCCCACTATTGAAGAGAAAGTCCATCCTCTATCATACAAGCACTCCAAAAACCTTAAAGGGAAGATATTTTGGGACTCCTAAGAGAGAAACATGTGTACTCTCCCTTGTGAGTGTGTTATTCAACAATACGATCAACAAAATCTTCAAATAGATCTAATTCATCCTTTGAATCTGAATCTTTATCTGACACCACTTCTATGTAATGTATTTTCCTTTACCCCAGAATCTATGTCCAAGAGTCCACAACTCTCCATAAGAGAAACACAACTTCTTCCTCCTGATCTCATTCTTTCTCTTTCATTTTGCTTGGTTTTGGAGTTAATACCTTAGGTTGAAAGAGGTTCTTATGAAAGGGATTTTGGTGTAGTATTGGGGGGCATTATTGGAATATAATTTATTTTTGGTCACTAAATCCTCTAAAATTAGGGCTCTTTTGATGGATTCTTCCAAGGAATGTAGATCAAATGCTCTTACCAAAACCCGAGTGAATTAGATAGATCATCTACAAAAAGAATTATAAGTCTCTTTTTTGTCACATCTAGAACAATCATTGATAACTTTTAAAATTTTGTCACATAGTGCTCAACTATACCCTCTTGCTTCAATTGTGCTAACTCCGTAAAGTGAATATTTGGATCCTTCATGTAAAACCTCTCCATCAATATTTGTCTTAACTCCTCTAGGGTGGTGATTGAGCCATGTCCTTGGGTCACCATGCCATGGTGCCACCACTCGTGAGCCAAAACCTCTAGGTGTAAGTTGGCAATCTTAATGGCCTCTTCTTGAAACATGGGGATTAAGAAGAAATATATATTTAACTTCTACAACCATGCCCTGGCTAAATAACTCCCTAATCCACCATACACGTGGGTATATTGTTCTTCCCTAGGTGTTGTTGAATATCCCTATGGGGCCACTACTCATACCTTCTCCTTTTATGCTCATTTTTTTTCTTCATCTCATAATAATCAACAAAAGTTATGTCATGATGGATGGTAGAATCTAAGGAATTATATTCAATGTGATACTTCACCATTTCATCATCTTGTCATGGATGTATAAGTTGTTCTTCTTCTAGGAGTTATGTCTCATCTCTCTCTAGAAATTTGGCTTTGAAAATCTTTGGGATTGGGTTAATTGAATTTGTTGAATTATTCCTTCTGTCTCATTTGGAAATTAGATCTTCCAACAACCCATTGTTGATTCATTTCTTTCAAATTCCTTACCATCTCTACCATGGACTTCCTTGAGGTAGATTTAAATTCTTTACCCAACTCTTTGTTTTAGTCCTAATGACCTCCCTGAAGTGGGCTTCCTCATTTCTATCATGTCTATAGTTTCTTTTTCTCTTTTCCCTTCGAAAGTACCTAATTTCTCTATCACCTTTTTGCATGAAACTGCATCACCACACACTCATAGGTTGCAAGAAAGGTGCTCTGATACCATTGTAATGTCCCTTCTCGAATTCCTAATGAAAATAATAGATTCACAACCAAACAAAAATATTCACCAAATTTAAAACATAAACAACAACCTTACCCAAATATTTCCAAACAACAACAATTAATCATACTCATATAGTAGCTATTGACTAGCTAGTCAACACATGAACTTGCACAAAATGAATCAAAATCCAACAATAATTGATATTGCTTATGATTATATCTCTACAATCAAAGGGGTGTTATGACATTCATTACAACAAAAATAAATAACACTTACAAATATGTAACAAATGATGGACTCACAAAAAAACTGAAATGTGTTGTAAAGTTAAAGCTCCAATACACTCCCTGAGTGAGAATATGCTCTATAACCAAAGGGTTTTCTTTCTCTGATACCAAAAATCAATGGGTTTTTATCCACTAATCACAATATCCTATGATTTTTATCTATGAAAGATCACTTGAACATAAAGTGCTTAAAAGATACAATAACATAACATGCATCCTTACAATTAAAATATTTTCCTAGTTTTATATTGTACCCACCAAAATGATCAAACTAGTTGGCTTAGATCCAAGGTGGCGTCAAGGCCCAAATTTTAATTCTACATGCTAAATCATAGGTTTTCCTTATAGGCATTACATAATTTCTTGTTAAAGGTCCATATCTTCTCCTTCTAACTTGGCATGAATCAAGCAACAACTCCAAACCTTGATAGGTCCTTGGCAACACAAGGTCACAACCTTGATCCCTGACCTCCAATAGCTCCTTAGCATGGGTCGAGTGGTATCTTTGAACCTTGACACCTATTTTTTTTTAAATATGAGTAAAGTGGCATGATGAATTATCAATCTCCAACAACTCCCTAATAGGTATTAAGTGGCAACCTTAATTCCTAAACTCCGACATCTCCCTAGGTGAGCAATCTCTTAGCTAGTTTTTGAAAAAGGGACACAAAATTTACAATGGAGTTGACTAAAAAATAATTTGATGTAGATTATATCATGTAGGTTGGTAGGGATGACATTCACCATGGGTCATTAAATTCTTACAAAAATACTCTCCTTCATCACAAAAGGACAACTATAATTATCCTTTGGAAAAATCAAGGAAGGTGGTGAATGAGGTCGCTTCTCATGCAATGTAGCTTTAGTTAGGGTGGGTATTTGAAAATTATCATGTGATTTTAGATGCATTTCCTTTAATGTTCAAAGTTCCACGTTTAAAGGGTTGTAAACTTTTCTAGTGCTTTGTGCCAAGAAAACTTATAGTTTTTATATTTTTTGGTTTCAATTTTTGTATAAAGGGTGTGACTCCCCTAAAGTCATCATATTATTACAATAAAATTTTAATCAATGGGTCTAATTATAACCTAAGGCAATATAAGTTATAATTGTAGTGACCAATTAAAACCTAAATTACTTTAAATTTGCAAGTTTTTGCTAAATTATTATTAATGAAAACATTTATGCATATCTTACATAATGTGATATTCTATGTGAAAAGACCATCTTAGACATCACTAAGATTTTTTTATAATTTAGATATACTTTGAGTGAAATGGAAACCTTCAGATCATAAATAATATTTTCATTTAGTTCAAAGCATTACAAGTATTATATAAATGGTTTTTAAACTATGTAGAAATAATATTTGGGTATTTGTAATCAGATCACACTATGTTGAATTACATAAAAATGACGATAATGATGAAGGTTATCCTTTTGCTTAGATTATTACATATATGTCATTTAAGATGCCTTATGTAAAAATATTCTCTATGTTTGATTACTATATTCTTACTCACTTTTATTCAAAAAAGAAAATATTTTTACTTGATTAAGTTGTGAATTATGTTATGAAGAGGTAACTTATCACACATAAAGAACCATTGCAATATTTCCTTGTATCTAAACTCTTCATTTTATGGAAAAATCATTGCACTCTATAAATCTTGGCCTTTAAGATTACAGAGCCACTCTTCTTGTGTAATATTCATAGAGATATGGTTTTTCATGGACCCACCCATTCAAGAAAGTCACTTAAACATTATCTTCAATTCCCCTCACATGAGATAAAGGTGGCTATTATAGAGGTTATCGACATCAAATAACTAGAACATGGCATCATAAGTCATGTAAATTTCAAGGTAGCATCTTATTTCCTATCCAATTTCCTACAACTTAAAATAATCCATAACAACAATGGTATTAGTGGCATAAATGTTTTCCTGAACATGATTTAGACTTAGGTTAGATGTAATGGTAGCAATGGACTAGTAATTTTGTACGAGAATTAACCATTTTTTGATAATTAGTTTAAAGGCCCGACTTCTATGGGAGCACTATGTAAACTAGAGTAGAGAATCATGGGGCTTGCCTAGAATCTCCAAATAAATTGGGGAATCCTCATAATAAGTAATTTGGGAATTGTGGTTGTGGGAGTTGACACCATTTTCTATAGAATGTGCAATTCCTTTATTTTTATTTTTATCCCTTTAGATATAGAGTTCAATTTGAGTGTGTCTATCAGGAAACGCTATTACTTCTAGGTATCACCCAAAATTCCATTTACAATAAATGAAATTATGACAAATTTTTGTAAATAGTACAATATAATAGTGTTGTTGATCATGGTAGGATATTTCCTTTGAAAAATGAACTCATTTAATATTTTTTCAATCTCATATATAATATAATTTATAAAAAATATACTTTTTATATAGAATAAGTGTTACTGTTAAACTAGTTATATAGTTGATGAATGCTTAACCACTCTATAGTTTATCCAATCTCATAAATAATCAATCATTATACACCTATAGTATATTGCTAAATGCATCTATAGTGTTTACTTTATTTTAACCATGAAGATATTAAAATGCATCATAAATTGATTTATATTCTCAAATCTTTAAATCTCCTTTTAAATCCTTAATGGGGCATAGAGTAAATATTTTAATTATTTAGATTAAAATAAACCTATTGTAGTCCCCACCAGCTAAAATGTCACCTTTTTCTAGCCAATGATGTTGCCTCCTACTCTAACAATCTTATTTTCTCCTTGGACACCCCAAGTTGTTGATGTTGTTTGATCTGATAATGAAGGATCGATAAAACACGTGCCTTTATTTTATTACTATAGGTTCTTAATAAAATATTACTTAGCCTATAAGGAAGCTTGGTAGAGGTTTGGATGATAATGATGGAGAAATTGGACCATGGGATGTAGGTGGAATTTTCCCTATTGACTATTTTCTTGATTCAATACTATGCATGTTTTTTAACATAGAAATGTCTTTTTTAACCTCATATAATACAATAATAAATTTTACACAAAATAAGAGTTACTACTAGAATTAATCATATATCGACGTGTAGCAATAACGATACACATAAGCATGTAGAATTAATAATTTAGTTATTTTGGATAAAAATAAATTTAATGTGGGCCCAAAAACAACTCAACATTTTCTAGCTAATGGTCTTGCCTCTCACTCTAATCATTTTTATTCTCTCCTTGGAGTTGTGCTAATTATTCAAAGATTTTAATGTGATGGTGCTAGATAAACTAAACATGTGCCTTTATTTTAGTATTACTAGCACTAAATAAAATCACACATGACCTTGAAAGGTAATGCAAATAATTTGAAGTGACCACAAAATGATACTTATCTTTGAAAATCAATGGCACATAACCATTTATAGCCAATGGTATTATCTCTTATTTTAACCATCTTTATTGGGACCTCATATATGTGATGAATTGATTACATCGTCTACTTTAGTTTAGGAGAAATTGAGTTGTATAAAGCATGCTTCTAAGATATTTTTTACTATTTTTAATAATTTCACATTTGACTTGGCCATGCAAATCATATTAAGGTGTCAATTAAATATTGTGAATGTCATTTTTTTACTTTCTAAGATTCTTTTTAATATTTTTAACAATTTCACATTTGAATTAGCTATGCCAATCATATTATGGCGCCCCTTAAATATTATTAGTCATTTTTTAATTTTTATATCTTTCTCTAGTGATGTTGGTTAGTTGATTCTTTTAGTATGGTTTTATTTGCAAATTGTAGCATGGAATATTATTTTAACACTTAAACAAGATTTCTAATTGGATTTATTTTATCATAAGCTTTGGAGAATTAAAGTCATTTTCTTCAATGGATTCTAACATTAATTTGTAGATAAAAATATTAAGCATGATTTCATTGATGGTATTTTAGTCTTAAGGATTAACAAATTGTTGGAGTAATTAGGACATCACTTGATAATTAATTAATCATTAATTAATTATTAGGCCCCTTATTACTTTATACTTAAGGTAAACCTAGGAGTGTTTTTTATTATTAGATTAGGCTAAATATAAGTCAAGTTATCTCATTGCATGAGATTATGATGCTTGCCTCAATCTAATCAAATCCTCATCTAGGGTTGCTTTTTCCTTTTATAAGGATTGATCCTTCATTGTAACTATTATCTAGCTATTCATTATTCAATACATAAGGCATATTAAATGTTTTTGTGAATAAATTAATTCTCTCTTTGTTATGATTATATGGGAAAAACAAGTTTTGAAGGGACCTGAAACCATTTACAACTATAGATACAAAATGCTACTCCAAAGATGTAACAATAAACTATCAACAACAACCATCAACAAAAAACAACAAAATAACAAGAAAGAAACAAAAACCCAACAGTAAAGAAACAAACGAAGAAAAAAATAGAACTAGACACTACTTCATGTTTCTTAAGGTGTTGGCCACCTCAAGTTCTTGGTTCCTATGAAGGCCAATCATGTCCAACACTTATTTTTTCTCATCCTCAAAAGTCTTCCTCCAGTTACCCATCCCTCTAGCAGTAGGGCCTTTAACATCGTCCTTTCCAACTTTTTTCCCTTTTCCTTTAGTCACATGATCCTTCTCCATCAACTCAAAAAATATAGCTAGTATTCTTTAAGCTCATTGATCTTGTGGAACAGGACCTCCAATGAATCTGCGCTATTCTTAACAGAAATATGATAGACATGGAGCAGTTTCTTGATGTTTGTGTTGGTATCCAACATCTTAAATCAGCTAGGCGTTGTTCACACAGGGACTTGAAATCAAAGAACGAACACTCAAGATCAACAATTATATCAATCAAAATATCTAAGACAGAGCCTTTTGGAATATTCTGCACATTCTCTTTCAATCCCATGATTTTGATGTTAACCCTATTAAATTCCTATAGAGTCCACTTTTCCAATTTGAAAGTACCAGTGACCCCCGTCCTCACCATGTTAAGGAGTTCAACATTGAGGTGGAGTCATCATTAAGATAGGAGAAGTACTCTGATAGGGGGTTAACCTTAAGAGGTTTTGGATTCCCATGCTTCTACTTCACACCCTCCTCCTCCTGCACAGGTTTCTCACCAACAGGTTCCACACTTGGTGTGCTTCAAACCGAGGAGTCATCAATGTCATTCGTCTTCTCCTCAAGAGCCTTCTCCTTGCTATGCTCAATGGTGTACTTAAAAAATATTTTGTGTCCTAGTTCCTCATCTTGGAAATGTGCTTAGAAGCCCTTCTAGGCTTCTCATTGGTTTCCATGATCACAACATTCTTTTGTAAACTCTCCTCCTTACCTCCTGCCTTAGCATCAACCTGACCAATATTCATAGCATCATCCTTGGACCTAGAATCCCCAAAAACCACTTCTGTGTCATTGCCAGTAGACTGGGACTCTAACTCCTGAAGACTAAGCCACTTGGATGCATGTTTTCCTTTAGGTTTTCCCTTCTTTCTCTTCTTAGAAGGGGCAACCGCAGGGGAGGGAGACCCATCCTCTCCTTAATCATTATACTCCTCCTCCTCAGCCATGGTGGTATATGAACCAGACGAGCTAGAGTCAACACTTAAAGTATTTTCCTTGCCCTTAATTGAGGTGGCATGAATTAGGGCTTTCACATGCTCCATAATTAATAAGATGAGGCCCTCGTGCAAAATCGTTGCCCTCCTATTTTTCAAATGTGCATACATAGAGACCTCCATCAAGGAAAAGAGAAAGAAAGGAAATGAAATAAACATCCCATGCCTAAAATTACTTAAAAGAGTAAAATGATGACCTAGGATTGTAGTGAACCTACCTTCTAGAGTCACATACCACATGATAATTTCCACAATATCCGCCTAGATTTTCTTGAGAGACTTCCGCTCATAGCCCTAGGACTCCATCTTGATGATTTTTTTCCATTCATTATATCCTTAAAGAATTGAGCCATTGCCTCCTCATTGCTCTTCTTATCTTTGAATAATTTGCGGCCAACCATAGCCATCCTAGTCACAACAACTATAAGCTCCTCATTGATGTCAAATACCATTCCCTTGATTTGGAGCTTATGATTGTGCCAATATGAAACAAATTCTACCAAAGCGTTGGGATCATGTCCATGCAACTTTTCTAGGAATGACATAAATTTACCATGTTTGAGGATCCTCCAAATTTTCTTCTTCTTCCTCAGACTAGCATAGGAATGGGGCTCAATTCTACTTCGGTCACCCCCATATTCACAAAAACTAGTAGCGAAAAACCCTAGAAAGAAACATGCCAACAAGCTAAGCGATACTCACAAAACATGCGAGTATAATGATGGTACTAATGGTAAAATAAAGACACCACATAAACTTAGCCAAATCCATCATTTCGTATTAAAATATTAGCTACCTCGGGAAGGAGGGAGTACTCCTCCCATGCCCTATACTCATTAATTCTGATAGCTTCATTAGTGATTTTTTTTCCAATGAATTTCCCTCTTGATATATGTGAGAAACACGAGTTTCCTCACAAGATCTCAACATCATAATAGCATCCTTAATCAACTGATCGATAGTCCAGCTAGGCTTTTGGGTTCCATGTAGACAGTTTATGATGTTTAAAGAGTCTCCTTCCACCCATAGTTTATAGTATCCCTTATCCAAGGCAAATTTAATACTTATAAATGTAGCCTCAACCTCAGCACAGTGATTTTTTGATTTCCCAACGGGAGTGCCACTATGCCCAAGAGCCTACCATCCTCATTCCTCAACACCCCCCCACAACTAGCAAGACTAGGGTTACCCTTGGTTTCCCCATCAAAATAAATTTAACCCACCCTGAAGGTGGGGGCTTCCACTTAGTACTCAATCTACCATTTAAACTGGACTTAGCAACCTTAGAAAGAATGAGGGGAATATTTTAATTAGAAATCACCAACAAGTCACACCTAGCCAAATAAGATGACAAAGCACAATGTGGAGCATAAGACCTAATAAGAGAATTTTTTTTCAAGATTTCTCGATGAATATTAATGAAGAGACTATTTATCTTGAGTTTAGAATTGTTGAAAATTATTTTGTTGTGTTCTTTCCAGATACCCCAAGCAATATTGGGGGCCATAAGATCCCACATCCGTCGAAGAATGGGGGAGGACGAATGGCACTTCCATTGTTAAAAAAAAATACAAAGAGAGTCCGGGAAGAACTAGTACAAATTCCAAAGGCCAAGAAAATTACTCCAGAGAAGAGAAGAAAAACTACAACCAAGGAGAAGGCGAAACTCTCCACATTAGCTTCATAAAGGACACATCTATTCAAAATTGCAAATCCCCTTTTGCAAAGATTATCTAAAGTTAAAAATTTACTTTGCACAAGTAGCCAGAAGAAAAAAATCACCTTAGGGATCAACATCTTATTCCATAATTTCCCCCAGAACGAAAAAGAGTTAGGATTCTCCAACGAATTAACAAAGGCAGAGGCCATCGAAAACTTACCATTGGCATAGGGGGCCCAAACTACTTGATTTGGTCTTGGATAAAGAGGAACTATGTCATTGTATAAAACCTCTTGATTAGCAAAAAATCCCATTCCTAAAAAGCCTTTCACGCCCCATTTTGAATATAGTCTTCCACCAAGTCACCAAAAAGGTGTTTGCATAATGAAACAATAGGAGGGGCCCAAGGATGATTGAATAAAGGCTAAAAATCACATCAAGTGTCTTCCCAAAAAATAATTTTGGAACCATCACCCAACATCCACCTAACACCATTAGCAATCAGGTCCCTGTAGAGGATAATATTTCTCCACAAACAAGAACCAACAGGGATGTCATTAGAAGTAAGCATATTCCAAGATCTCCTATAACCATTCAAATATTTATTTCTAACCAGAGAGGCCCAACTAGCTTCCCCATTGAGGAGCCTCTAGATGTTCTTCAACAGTAAATCCTTGTTAAAAGCTCTTAAATTTCTAATCCCCAGACCACCCCACTTCTTATTCCTATAAACCAAGCCCCACACCACAAGTGGAATTCTGGATTTAGCTTCAATGACCAACCACAAAAATATTTTCATAATCGATTCCAATTTCTCCTCAAATTTAACTAAATTTCTAAAAAGACTCATGGCATACAGGGGGATATTCTAAAGAGTAGAAGAGATGAGTTGCACCTTTCTCGCCTAGTTGAGAAGCACACCCTTCCAGCCCACCAGCTTTTTACTAAACTTATCCAAAAATCTGAGCCAAAATGAATTTGGAGTCTTAGAAATACACAAGGGGAGCCCCAAATAGGTCGAGGGTAGATCACCCCTATTGTAGGAAAGGATCTTGGCTAGCTTCAGTTGGAGAAATTCAGGGGCATTGAGGAAGAAAATTTGACTCTTGGGAAGATCAATATGTTGCTTAGATTCCTTCTCATAAGCCTCAATCAACCTCTTAACAGTCCTGATTTCATGAATAAATGATTCACCCATCAAGATGGTGTCATCAACAAATTGTTGATGAGTAATAGGCTCACATCTAGAAGAGGGGGATAGACCCCTCAAGGAACCAATAGATAAATCCTTTTAAATATTCTGACTGAGGGCTTCCGCCATCAGAATAAAAAGTAGTGGAGAAATAGGGTCTCCCTGCCTCAAACCTTGCAAACTCTAGAAAAAAGGATAAGGAGAGCCATTCGCCAGAACAATAAAAGGAGTCAAAATGAGTTGTTCAACAAGTTGCAGAAACTTCTGAAAAAATCCAAATCAAGCTAAAATGACTAGCAAGAACTTCTAACTGACCCTATCATAAGCCTTAAGAAGGTCCAGTTTTAGAAAAAAACTTGGCTTCTTATTAGAGTTAAGAGAATGGGAAAGTTCAAGAACTATAATAATGGAATTCAATATCTGTCGACCCATAAAAAAACCACTTTGGTGCTTTGAAATCAGCTTTGGGGAGAATCCTCTAGAGCCTAGTGTCCAGTACCTTTGAGAAAATATTATAGATGGAATTATAGAGGTTGATTGGATGGTAGTCTCCAAAGCCATTAGCATCAGCAGTCTTGGGAATTGAGACAATGAAAGCCACATTCAATTCTCTAAGTAATATTTTGGAACCAAAAAATTCCTTGGTGGCATTAATCAAATCCTCCACTACAATCTCCCAACATGATTGAAAAAATAAAAAAAGGAAAACCATCAAGCCCAGGGGCCTTATTCCCCTCAAAAGAGAAAACCACCTCCTTAATCTCCAAAGAAGAAGGAATAACAATTAGATCCCTATTAAGATGCTCCGAGACCAGTTGAGGGATGACATCTAGAGAATCCTCCACACACTGTTGGTCCCAATCAAGGTCATCTCTGAGCATATGCTCAATTTTTTTTGTAGCAACTCTCCTAATAACATCCTCATTAGTAGACAATGAACCATCAACCATGATGGAGGAGATCCTGTTCGACGATTTATGTCTGAGGGCAGTAAGATGAAAGAACTTAGAATTTTAGTCCCCAAACTTGAGCCATATAGTGTGAGATTTCTACCTCCAAAAGTCTTCCTCCTTTGCAACAATATCATGAAGCTGAGCCAAAAAAAATCCTCCTGCAATTGAAGCTCCTCTAACAAACCCTTAGATCAAATTTCCTCTTGAACAAGATCCAACCGTTGAATAAGAGTCTTCCTAGAATAAAAAATGTGACCAAAAGACTCTCTATTCCACTTCTTGATATTTTTCTTCACAAAAGCCAACTTCTTAGCCACTTTGAACATCACACTCCCATCAATGCGCACTTGCCACCAACTCTTAATACAATCCATAAACCTAGGATCCTTTAATCACATATCTTCAAAACAAAAAGGAAAAAAAAATTTACCCTCGATCTTATTAGCCACAAATGAGATGGGGAAATGATCTGAACCACACCTCATAATCGAAGAGAGGGAGCAAGAAAAATCCACAAACCATGAGGCCAAAACAAGAGCCTGATCCATTCTGACTTGGATATTCTCAGCACCAACTCTCCTGTTGGACTAGGTGAACTTGGAATCCGTCATCTTCACATTGATAAGAGCATTATCATCTATGAACATTATCAACTCCAGGTGGTTGTCAGGATTGGCTTGAGTACCACCCAATTTATTGTTATCACATAGGGGAGTATTCTCCCATTACCAGCTAAAGGAGATCCAAAAAATTAGCCCAAAGAAAACCAAGCTTGTCACATAGCCTCTTCCTAGCCCTCTTCAAGTTGGGAGCATAGAAATTGGAAATAACCTAGGAGGAATTATCCCTAAGAAGAACAAACCTTGTATCCACATGATTGAAGCCGATCACAACCAAGAAACCTTTAATCAGCTTAGAATTCCAAAAGGTAGCAAGACCACTTGAGGCCCCCTTGGAGCTAACCCCATGAAAACCACAATCTTTGAAAAAGAAAATCTTTAAAGCCTCCAACTTAACAATTTGCATTTTGGTTTCTTGAATCAACAAAATATCTGGCTTATGGTCCCGAATTAGGTTCTTCAAGAGGTCCTGCTTATGCACATTATTTAACCCCCTGATGTTCCAAGAGATGATCTTCAATTGCACAAAGAGGGGGTGCTCTTAGAGCATAGATCAAAGAGGGTCTTCTAAACACCCTTCACAATATCCTACTTACAATTCCTCTCCCTACTTTTCTACAAGGAGTTCCTCCCTTGACCCTCTATTCAGAACCACAGTATGTTTTTTTCCTTCTCATGGTAACTCCTTTGTGGGGTTGAGGAGGGGAAGAAGAAGTATTCTTCTTTTTTCCCTGCATTGAAATAAAACCTTCATCTTCCTTGCTACCCATATCAACAACCACTAAAGCTTCCTCTCCACCCACAAGACCAAACACATGATTTGGGGGAGAAGGAGTAACATTCGACTCCAAAATAACATGTTTAGGGGAGAACAAAGTATCTAAAACATGATCTACATCAATATCTTCAAAATGTCATGCAACCTCATCCTCAAACTTCTTAGTCTCCTCACCGCCTGAGGATGAGAAGCAATATGATCCTCATTATTGGTTGCAACCTCCAGAGCATTACCAACATCAGAATCACCCTACTCAGGAGGAGTAGAAGACCCCTTAGCCTCCTTGACCTTCCACACCTTAGATTGAGAGAAAACCTTAGGAGGAGCCGCCTTAACAAGGCAATCCTTAACCCAATGGCTCAATTTTTTGCATTTGAAGCATGCAAATGGAAAAGACTCAAAGAAAAGCTGTTGTTTACAATAACTCACCTTTGAGCTAAGTTGAAAAAAATCAAGCAACACGATATCTTGGTCAATCATGACACAGAGCCTGGCTGCAACAAATGCCTTCTAGAAAGAGTGGCCTCATCAATAGAAACTAGGAATCCAAAACAGTTTGCAACCGCCTTAAACACCTCTTCATCCCAATACTCCAAAGGAAGATTAGACAGATTCACCCAAACAAGAGCTAAATGAAAAAGGCACTTTGACAGGTCCATCCCAGGTTCCCAAGGGCATAACACCAAGGTAAGATGACCAAAGATCCACAACCCTTTGAAAAAAACTTCCCTCAAATCTTCATCACAGGAAAAGGAAAATGAAAAGAAGCCTTTAGCCATAGCCACAACTTCTACCCACCCCTTCATAGCCCACTTCTTACGAACCCAAGAGCGGACCTCCTCAATATTAGGTCTTGGACCCAAAAACTTGCCCACTAGAGAAAAGTCCATTCTAGCTATGTTTTTATCCACAATAGAGTCTAGAATGGACAAAGAAAAATCACCTTCCACATTTGAAGAAGAAACTGATTCAAAAGTGACTCCTTTATCTTTAAGCTTTGAAGAAAAAAAGTTAGCCCATCTTTTCCTGAGCAAAGAAGACTACCCCACTGGTTGAGACTTTTCCACTGAAATATGCTCAACCTGAGAATCTTTTTGTTTAGTAGTTAATGATTCACCAGTAGGGGCCCGTACAGTAGCACCAACTCCCTCCAAATGACCCGTAGGGGCCTTTGGAGCTTGAAGTTTTGATGCCTCCATCGATGAAAAACTAGGACATACTTCCTTGGAAGCCTCAACCGCACACTGCTCCTCAAAGTTTGCAGCTTTGACCGCATCCATGCCACACGATCCATCCTTCCCAACAACATCAAGAGAAAACATCGAGTCCATAGGCTGACCAAATTGGAAGTCGCCATGATCACCAGGAAGCAAGTTCAAATTCAAATCACTCAGTCCCACCTCACTAATGGTCTTTTCCACAATGGTCTTTGTTGCATGAGCATATCAATGTATTTTTATCTTTAGATGTGATATGTGTTTTGGTTGCAGGTGATTTCTAGGAGTTGTTGGGTTCACTATCAACTCCAACATGGTATCAAAGCACCAAATTTGTGACTTCCTCTCTAAATTTTGAGAGATCTAGCCTTGAGGGAAAAATTGACTCATCTTAGGGAAAAACAAGCATCACCATTGAGTCTAGAATGATCAAAAACCTTAAGATTGCTTGTCATTTCATTAATTTTGAAGAAGTTACAAAAAAAATTAGGGCCAAAAATCTGTACAAGATTCTGTATGGCCCATATGGCCGGAACCCTCATTAAAATTTCATAGTGTATGGTACAAGAATTTTTTTTTATTTTTTGTTTGGTTTTTAAATTTGTAAAAAAATCATTGGAAAAAATCATCAATTTTTTTAAATTTTTTTTTAAAAGATTTAATTGCCTAGTAGGGGGTCATACCCATGCACAAGCCTTTGGCACACTTCCTACAACCATCACATCAAGTGTTGTTGCAGGCAGCTTTAAACCCACTAATAACTATTCATAGCTAGTTGATACTATAATATATTGACAACTCCTAGTATTGACCACAAATTGTTGGTGACACAAAAATTCCAACCAAAGCCACATTTTTCGGCAACTTCCCTTCAGACCATCGGTGCTTGCAAAAAAAGACCTTTGAATCTTTGAAGATTCTATCAACATCTCTGACAGATAAAAAATGGGCAACAAATCTCAAATATTCCGATTCAATCCACTTGTCGATGAAAGAATCAATGTGTTGTGCCCAATCAACAATTTTGTTTCATTAAGGTATTTTGTAAAGTGTGGTCAAAGTCTTGTAAAAAAAATTCATCAAAAGTCAAAATTTCTAAAAATAGAAATTGTTTAAAAATAGACTTGAGTCAGGGTTTTTTGGGTTTCTTGTCAAATGGTGTTGGCAAAATTTTTTAAAAATAAAATCTTTGTTTGGAGGGCTCTAACTGATTTTGATTGGTCAAAAATACTTCCCAATCAGGCTGGTTTAGTCAGAATTGTCAAAAGGTCAAGATTTCTCTGGTGGGTTAATTTTTCTTTTTTAGAAGGCAAATTATGAGCTCCAAGGTCATCAATGGTGGATTATCTACTACCAAGTATCAGATTCAAAGTCTCAAATGTTGTGTAGACAACGTCAAAACTATCAACGATCGAGAAAAGGTGAAGTACATGTGAAACAAAGGAAAAACCAAAAATGGTGAAATAAATTCTAACTCTGGCAAGGCTTGGCACCCCCTAGGAAGGGCGCTTAGGGTCTCATGCCTTAGTCAAATTTTACCTTTTTTTTTAAAAATGTACAATTTTCCTCATCAACCCAATTCAGTTATGTAGAAAAATAGTCAAAAGCAATTTTTAGTGTTGGGAAAAGCAAGAGATCATCTTAGTTATGTTCAAGCTCCTCATTTGATTCATCATGTAGTGTTGAGGATCTATCAAGCAACAAAAAATGAAAATCAAACAGAGGAATTTTATGAAAAATGAAGAAAACCAAAGAAAAAGTTGAAAATCGTCAAAAAATTTCTAAGGCATGGAAGCCTAGGCATCCCTATCAAGGAGAGGTGCCTAACATTTAATGTCTTAGATTTTTTTTCACCTCATTCAAAAATTCATCAAACTCCTTCATCATCCTAGTTCTAGTTCTTAGAAAATTAGTTAGATGCAGTTTCAAGGGTTGGAAAAGGGTATAATTCATCTTAGTTATGATCAAGCTTGCTTGATTAACTTCCTTTTAGTCTTTGTCATTCATTGTTTGGCAAGAAATGATTCCCAAATTGGGGTCATTGGCTTCCGACGGACACATGCAAAATGAAGAAAGTAGAAAAGTTGAAAATCATGAAAATTTGGCTAAGGCATGGAAGCCTAGGTGCCCCTATCAAGGAGGGGCACCTGGATTTTGATGCCTTCGAATATTTTTGACCTCAACATGCCTTCTTTCAACTTAGTCTTTGTCGAAAATTTCAAAAGCTTGTAGACTCAATCAAACAATGTCAAATGCTAGTATGAAGCTAGGGATCACTTTAGTAGTGGTCAAACATGAGATTTCCATGGTCAAATATATTTTATCAGTTGGCAATGTTAGATCGTTGGCTCGTCAAAGTCAAAGGCAGGTCTCTCTAGAAGTAGAAGTAAGAAAAAGTTAAGAAAATGATTTTTTTTTCCTAACTTTGGGATGTCTAGGCGCCCCTGTCTAATCAGGACATCTAACATTTGGTGCCTTAGCCATTTTTTAGCTTTTGTCAATTGTTGTTCAACAACGTGTCTTCACACATGTGCTTTTTGTAGCTACAAAGGAGGAATTCATCATTGAACGTACAAATGGACTCATATTTTTGCATAAAAAGTTTCTATCTTCATGCATAGACTTCAAAATTTTAGGGCTTTGTGAAGAAAGCGATTTTTCGTCTTTAAATTCTATTTAAGAAGGCTTTTGACATTCATTCTTCACATTTTGTAGGTTGGCATCCAAAGGAGGAAAGATGAATTTTCTTCTCATTAAGATTTGGAGGCTCAAATAGAGTGCTTTTTCAATGTTCTTCGTGGATTTGAGATTGGAAAGCACAGAGACGCTTTTTCATGGTTCAATCTTCTAGGGCATCACATTTCAGAAACAGGTGGTTAGCTTTTTCAATTTTTGTCGTTCTGGGTCCATCTATGTTTTCCTCTTAAAGATTGTGAAATTTTATATTTCCAAGAATTTGCTTTTTTGGGAAGCCCTCAACTTTTTCAAAATTTTATAAACTGGGTCTCTTCATTATGTGATTCTCTACAAAACCAGACCTCAACTTTTTTCCAGGAATTCGCTTTTTGGAGAAAAAATAGCAACTTATTTTTAGTAGTTTGTGCAAAAATTTTCCGAACATAGGCGTGTTCATAGTCAAAATTCAAGTTTTTAAACATGCAATATTCTCTAATAGAAATTAGGACCAAATTAGTGTTTCTCCATGATTACCTGAGAATATTTGAAACTAACTTGCATCATGTGGTTCCAGTGATTGATTTGTTTTCTTTGAAAGATGCAAGAAACATTGGAGTCAAGAATCTCAGTCATTCTTGGTTGCTTGTAACAACTTCAATCCCCATCTTAGTGCAGATCCTTGGATTCGTAATTGCTTGTGTTAAGCATTACAAACAAACTTTACGAAAGATCCAATCAGCAAATAGGCATACTATTTTCAGCCTTAGGCCAGATAGTGTTGAGAAATGTTTCTCAATACCACCATAGACAAAAAACTTCATCATTTCAATTGAAGAATGTGAAAAGGTGTGTTATAAGCAAAAGGATAAATATCAAAAAAGAGTTGCACAAAAGTGGCTGAAAGAGAAGCAAAATACTTTACTGAAGGGTGTGGTGAGTTCAAGGAAGAACTTGCAGTTATGATCACTTTGCTCAACTGAGTCATAGGTCAAGAAAAAGCAAATCAATTTCAACCTTCGATATTTTACTTCATTTCCCAGATTATTGAAAAAACAAAACACTATGACTGGTCAACTTTGATTAGTGAAAGTCTCCATCATCAGATGACAAAGTTATTCAAGGTCCATGAGTTTCACATGATATCTTACCTCGTATATCTAATGGCCTTTGAAGACAAGTTTAGAGGTTTAAATGTCATTAGAACTTTGGGTGTTCAACATGTGTATGATCATTACTTGTAGTTGGAGTTTTCATGATTTGAGTGGCATTATAGGTGGGTGAATGATGCATTCTTGATGCATACTATATGAGATTTAGATAATGAGTTGCATGTACAAATTTCAGCATATGCAAGATTGGAAATGGCGGAGTGGCTGGTTGGTTTATCCAATTTCTCACGTTTTCCTACATCAGGGTATATGACTTCTCAGGTGATCTAGTCATTCTACCAAGATATCCATTGAATGAGATAATTTTCATGGAATTTTTAAGGCAAATATACAAAGTTCACACATTTTTGTGTAACAGGCACAAGACTGCATTTAGTTTCCCAGTTAGGATGGGCATCTATAGATGTAGATTAGCAACTGATGCCAAATTGATGGGTAATGAAATGCAAAAGTTTGGCCTCAATTTTTTCAAATGAGAGACATTCGTATGATCCTCATGGAGTCTTTGCATTGCGTGTTGGGAAAAATCATGCATATGTGCCTAAAGTTGAAGATTTTTGGGCTAATTGTGCAGATGTGGATGTGGAAGGTCTGTTAGATGATGATGGGGAAGTCCTACTTCCCATGTATGCTAGAGATCAGATTGATCAACGACCACTTCCACATGTTGCATTAGAAGTTCTAGTAAATCAACACCACAAGATGAATCAGTGCCTTCATCTCTTGTTTCTTTGCCATCACAGATGCTTTCTCCCATTCATATAGATTTAGAAGTTGATTCACCAGTTAGCAATGTATCAAAACCTATTGATTCATCTAGCATTGATGGGACTGGAACTGAGCCTCCTAGAGAAGTTAGCAAAGACTCCTTGTCTTGGCTTGAGAACATCCTAGGTAGGAAGAGGAGGAAGCCTTCTTATTAGTTGAACTTTGTAGAGCTTGATAGCATCTACCAAGACACACTAGTAAAGAAACTTAAGAAGCAAGTTCACATGAAGAAGAGTTCTAATAGCGAGATTATCCTGGAGACTGCTACACCTCTAGAGGACAAGAACATTGATGAGGTTGAGATTTATGACTTCAAGGTTGTCAAGGTCAATCTCGATAGAAGAACCCAACATAATTATGTGAATCTCTTCGAGGTTACAATAGATAATATAAAGGAATGAGTGCTCAAGGATGGAGAAGATAAGGTAGCCCTCAAGGATGAGATTCAACAACTGTGGCAATATGTTTCCAATCTCCTTCATGGCACTTCACAAGCCACTTTGTTGCTTCCAAAATTTTTGGAGTCACCTGTAGATTAGTATCAACTGAGTTAGTTGGTCATATACGAGAAACATATGCAAGATTGGATAGATGAATTCATTGTCAAAGGCAGATTTATACTTGCGGAGATTTACCAATTGAGGTATAACACCCATGATCTTCACGAAAGGATTTAGGGGTTTGAGTAGGGTACGGAAGAAGTGAAACCAATACATGAGATCATCATTTATGACTTGAGGATGGCTTATGATTTAGTCATTATAGAAGAACATAAGAAGAATTTTTTTGCTTGGAGAGAACAACACCTCTTCAATGTAAAAACCTATGAGATAATATCTGTAGAATTGGTTAAATATAGATAGAAGGTTTATAATATCCTCAAGTTCATAAGCACATTTGCTTGACCGATCCCTTGTCAATATCATCGTGATGATGGCACCTTCTTTGATCTCGGTGAAGTGCAAATAGGGTTTTAAAATCTTGTCTGTGGTAGTTTTAGTGGTGATCTTGTTGTTGACAAGATGAATCATGTTGTTGTGATGTCAACAAAATTTTATAGAGTAGTGGAAGAGGTGAAGGAATTTTTGAGTTTGATTATAGATGGTGAGGAGATGCTAGAAAAGTAGAATATTGTTTTGGATAGTATTAATACTCTTAACAAGGAGGAAAGTTACCAACTTTTTAGAGGATATAATTTCCCAAATTATCAATGAGCGAGTCACCTTTTTGGGGCAACAAAGATTTCCAAGAATAGAACTAAAAGCAACAATTAACTTGATTCCTTTTCTGAGTTTAATTTTCTACTCTTGTTTCATGCTTATCTATTCTTTGTAATAGAAAAATCTAATGTATAGTTAGAACTTTCCCTACTTTTAAATCAGTTAACTGATTTTAGTAGGTGGTTAGTTAGTTGTCTTGTGTTAGTTTTAGAAATAAATCTTGTGAGTTGGAATGTCTAGTCAAGTTAAAGCAAGGAGATTTTAGGGTTCCCTACTCCTTGTTTGTGTATAAATAAGGGAAACCTTGCTCATTATTTCCCAATTGTTATTGTAAGAGCTAATTTGTAAACTTGTATTGCTACAAATTGTTCAATTTCTATTCAACTTGTGTCAAGTGTAATCTGGTGTTTGACCGCACATTGTAAGATTGTCTTTGCTACAATTTTCTGCCCCAAAAGTGTAATTACTGTTAGAAATTGAGAAAAGTGAAGACTTATTTCTTCTTTGATCTAATTTACTCTCTTGATCTCTTTCAGTTTCTTGTCATATGTGTTTTTTTTGTGTAATATTTATTTCAACTTACATCTTATAAGTACAATGAGTCTTTAGGTGTGATATGAAAGTAAGTTTATTTAAGCTTTTGTGTTATCAAATCATTCCTTGTTTACTTCTAACTCTCAATCTTTGAGTTTACTTGAGTTGTCAGAAGCGTCTATAGTTTAGGCCTAGTTGTAGTTTGAAGTTTTTTTAGAACAGAGAAAACCTGAGCTATGACGCAAAGAGTTTTATAACCTTGTTCTCTTAGCTGAGAATAAAAAGATTGGCAGTAGTTTAATATTATTTTTAAGCATCATCAACAAAGAGGGAGCTTCCCATCATAATTTGAAGAGCAGTCTAACTGTGTATAGTTGTCTATTTCTAATATGCATTCCAGAGGTGTGAATTGAAACACCAACACAATGCAACATATTTTGTTCATCAACAATTTTTACCAATGACCATTTTTTTTCTCGATGGATGAAATATTCCATGAATATTCTCTTAAGTCAAAATGAAATCATCTATATGATCAACCTCTCTAGCCCCCCTCCTAGCCCTGCATTTCATCTAAAGGAGCGATTTTTTCTTTTTGTCATAACTTAGAAATATAGTGTCAAAATTAGGCTAATAAGATATCATCGAAAAGATTATTTTGAGTACTTTCAAGTGGTGAAGATCTCATCATAAGGTTTTCCTATTGGTTTATTTTATTCTTAGTCAAAATTAGATCTTTATTTTTTTCTTCCAAGCTCATGAATTTTTGCATATATCTTGGTTTTTCACGATTCTTGTGCCAATGGAAAGGTATTTCAAAGCTCATAAAATCTATTCTTGCACTTTTTCTATAATCTACCCTAGGTAAATTTTATTCAATTTTTGTTATTTCACACTTTTGTCAATTACTTGGATGTCTTGGAACTTAGAAATGATATGTTTACATGAGATGACTTCATTTGATTTGCTTTATATACATCGAGGTTATTAGTCTCTAATCATTTAAGGAAGTAACATGGCTTTTTCCATTCATCCTTCTATGGTTACCTTGGAAAAGAATAATTATGAGTCTTAATGAAGTGACATCCTGACACATCTCAAGTGGCTTGATCTGTTGCTTTATCTATATTGACTCATACCTACACCAGACACACAAGGGAGTTTATCAGCATGGGGTATTATCGATGATCATGTTGTAGGAGTGATTTCTTGTAATGTTGATCTTGACACTATGTGTGTTGTATCGAACACTAATTGTACCCACACACTTTGGACTCAACTTTGGGAGATCCATGGAAACCCTCAGATCTCTCTATACCCAGAGGATGCAAATTCCATACCCTTTGATGATGATACTTTAGAAGAGCTTGAGTATATCACATGTCTTGCATGTTCCAATGGTTTAGAGACTTGTCTTCATGTTCCAATGGTTTAGAGACTTTTATTCATGTTCCCACTCTTCAAATTGAGATTACATCACCATCTTCTATTGTTCTTGATCAAATTGGATTTGTCACATCTTTGGCCCCTATTGGTTTAGTGCAATAGGATATTCATCTTCTCCAAACGCAACTACTTGGGATTCATATCTTGTAAACATATCATCCTTTTTTGTAGAGTCTCATATTACAAATTTGGAGGATTAATTTGAGAACATTCATCACCTCTTTATTAACAATCACGTCATCATTGTTGGCCCATAATATTCATCATCTTTGGAGCTTGTTCTACGCCAGTCTTCACCAGTTTTTGGATTGGCATCATCTCATTCAGACATGTGAAAACTTGAGAAATTTTCAAAGACACACATAATTTGGATTTGGATTCTTGATTTTTTCATATTTTGAGAATGGATTCTCCAATCATCAGTGAATTTGTTTCTTCCTAAGGGGAGAAATATTGTTTGTAGGTAGTGGATTATATTGTATTTTTAGGCATCCATCATTGGTACAAGAGCTACTTCTTTATTGGGGGATTCATATCCTCATTTTCTCTCTCCTACTAGTGGAAATATATTATACTTGTGTGATAGAAGCAATCCTTGGGGGGTCACATTGAGTCCTCCTATCCTTCTATCACTAGTGCAACTATTTTATTTCATTTTCTCTTTTAGAGAGGAGTTTTTCCACATGTGGTTTTCTTCTTTTCTTTGGTTATGAGAAATTCATTTGTTTGTACATGGGTACTATTACCTAGATTTTCACCCATGGCTCAATTTGATAGAGCCCATTGATAAAAGAAGAAAGAAAATGGTACATTTGCTATTCCTCTTACATTGCATTCATATACACAAATGAAATAACCTGAGAGACTACAACTATAGATAATCACATTTATATAGATGCATGAAACACAAGAAGATTTTAAAATTTTCTTCTGAGAAAAGTTATTTTATTGAGAGAAATATTCATTTAACTCACACAAGCCGTGAGTTTAATTGTTACTAGCTTATTCAATGTAAATCAAAATTAACATGTACATGAATAAGTAAATGAATATAAAAGAATAACATGTAGGGAGGGTAACCAGTCATTGCCTGTGAATGACTGGTTATTTGTCGAGTCTTCTTGGCTGGTTGTCATTCAGTTGTCTTGGTCTATTCCTTGCTCCTTAAGGTTCCTGTTTCCTGCAATTAATCAGAAAATGTGTTGGAGTAGCACTCTAAGAAATGATCAGTTACACACCATACATGTTCACTTTCCCATACATGTATAAGTTAGTCATGATCTGCATTCAATAAACATGTGCATTACAAGTGTCTCAGAAAACCATTGAAATTGTAAAACACACTTGAAATGCACATATGTTTTTCTAATTTGTTTGTTTCATGTGCAACTATAGGTGCAAATATGACTTAAATTAAAAAAATGAGTGGTGGAAATGTGGCTCCCACAAGGGTTGAGCCCAGCTCATGATTATTTTTCAGAAACATTTCATATGTATTTAACAGATGCAAGAAAGATAAATTGCATAAGAATCATCTAATCAAGAATTATTACTTGATATAGTTTGAGTTCATGATCAGATATAAAGTACAAGACAACCACATGAATGAGGTAATACACAATGCCATGAGGAAATTTAGTTTCAGAGAAACATCTAGATGAAAGGAGACAACATGCTATCTTTTAAAACAAATGTCAAGAATCACATGGTAATATTATGACAAAGAGAAGCAACAAAGCTTCAGTGACATAAATCATGGCATCACTAATTCATTAAAGAAGTGTATTATATTTTCCATCCAAGAGTAATGCACATTATGGCCAAATGAATACCAATATGGTTTATGTTCATTTCCTAAAGGTAGGAAATGGGATCATTGTTTTATATCAATGTATCATTAGTGATATTGTATGTGCAACTGTACAATAGGAGCTAGCCCATTTATTGGAAGGAGTGAATTTTATAAATAAATAAAGGAGTCATATCTTATCACCATGGTAAGAAGTAATGAAATACAAAGACAACTTATTCATTGTTTGATCTTACCACAAATATCAACACAAAGAAATAGCCATAAGTGATGAAGACAATGGGAAGACATGGTTTCAACTCACAATAATGACTCCTCAAAAGACATGAAATCATGAAACACTTTGTAAATCAGAATATGACATGGATGGTAAGCTTTCTTGTTAGAGTATAGTCTTCAAAGGGAAGCTCCAAGTTAAAAATCACATAGGAAAGAGGTGGTTTGGATCTTATAAAAGATAGTGCTTTATAAGGGTCTGCCATATACAATATCATATAAACCAAAAGTATAATCTGAAAGTGCCATCTACAACAGAGAAGCTGACTCATTTCTTTTATGGCCTTTATAGCAGTTTTTAAGATGCAAACTACAGGATCACTGTGATAGTGTGTAATAAATATTTGATGGTAATGAGTTATCAAAGTGAAATACTTTTGTTGCATTATTTCATGGGAATATGCAATACATTGTAGTGGAAGTCATGAGTAATGTGAAAGCATGGTGCGGGTTTAGCAACTCAAAGATGGAGATACAAAAGAGGGCAAAACTAGAGATTCCAAATATCAATGTAAGGACCAAGCCAATGAAGAAGGATTCAAACCCTCATTTGAAAACAAGAAAAATAAGAATGGCCACAACCTGCAAGTTGTGAAAGGATATTGTTTACTAAAATGAAAAAAATGTGTTGAGCCCTAGTTTATGCCTATGCTGCGTAATGGCATTGAATCATTGTATTAAAGATTTTCTTCACAACACAACATTTTCTTGTGGAGTAGTTGACCATGATAGCTCTTGTTCCAATCGACACTACTGGCTGTTATTATTGGGCATCATGAAGGAAATAAGATGCCATATTTTCAAAACCAACAAAAAAATTAAGATGATTTACAAAAACTCATAGCTACAGGGCTATGAAAAATGGAAAATAATAAACACAAAAATGAATGGAGGCATGGGTTTTTCAATAACCCCAATAAAAATATTGATACCTGTAAGAGCAAGGTATGATTGTGGCCATTTAAAAGAATGACAATGAAGCCTACAAAAATATAAAAAAAAAAACATAGGAAACTCACCAAAGCTCGTGGAGATTGAATTTGATGCTCCTGCGCATGCATTTTGTCATGACCTGTGGATGATCTCTTCTTGAATTTCCAGAGAAACCCTCCTCACTGGCGGCATAGCTTCTTCAAGAAATTTCTCACAAAATGAATGAAGGAAAATGCATTCTTTTGATTTAGGGTTGACAACCCTAATATGATCGATGGTAATGTGGGATTTTTGTTTTTATTTTCACAAATAAGTATCAATTAAAATTCCTTCATAAGATTTTATGATGAATGCTACGTTTCTCTTGTATTGTGCCATAAGGACTAAGTCTTATGACTTAGGTTTTAAAAATTCCCACTTTACAAGTGTATGGTCACCTTGACCATTTCTTTTTATGTTGGAGTTTAGGATCTTCTATTTTTTGCATGATTTACATTGTAAAATGCTAAGTCTTAAAGATACAATTATAAATCTTTTTGACTTAGTATTCCTTTAATGCAAGAAATATAGTGGTGTTCAACACATTGCAATATTGGAGATTTGTATGAATTGATGATGTGCCACAAACAAGGGGAGGTTGATTTTCAGTTGCCAACATATGCCAAGAATATAGGGAGAATTTATTTTCTTTTTTAGAGGTTGAGAGACATTTGGAGGGAATTTAGGCATGTTGACTCAGTTTGAGACACTTGTGAGTAACTTTTATGGTTTGATTAAGTCTTGAATGACTTTTTCAGCCATTTGAAGCCCTTTTGGAGATGATTTAGGAGCTATATTCTAGGCTAATTATTTGCATCCGAACCAAGTTGTTGGGAATGGATACTTAGTCATTTTTGTAACTCATTTGGACTCAGTTCTGATTTATGCAATTTTTTTTGAAGACAGTGACTCTTGGAGTCCTTTTTTATAGATTTTGTGCATACTTTTGTAACTCATTTTGGAGATGAATTCATAAAAGATCTTGAACATCAGTACTTGAAGTCTTTTGCATTCTTATTCTTGTAGTGCAGTGTATTATTACGTGGTTGATCAAGTTACATGTGAGGCATTTTCACTTCCTTGTAGTTTTGTCTCACAATTATTGTGCCTTTTCTGCAAAAGTAAGTCTATGCAGGTTGAAAATTGTGTTTTAATTTGCACATAGCTTTTAAATTGTGAAAGTATCCTTTCCTTTTGAAAGTTAAATGCATTCAAGATTTTCTTCAAATTATTTATGCATAGGCTTACAAAAATAAGTTGTGCAAGTTCTATTTTTTAGTTATTGAAAATAAGTGTCTATTCTCTAAATTTTTATATCCTTACAGTTTGGTGTATCACCGTAGGAATAGTATTTTTTCTAGTTTTCACTTTAAAGCTTTTCCTCTTCCCTTTTCCTTCAAAGTTAGTAGTTTAAGTGATATTACCAACATAGGAAGCCGACCTGCTCCGGAGGTTCTTTTCCATTTTTAGGTGACCCACAACCTCTGGAAAAGTTCCCACATTTCTCTAAGGTATCAAGTTTCTGCAAATTGATAAGGGTGCAATTTTAAGAGTTAACAGGTACCTCATCAAGCCTTTTAGTTAGGACCCATCCATGCATCCATCATTCCATTCTTCATTAGGGTTTTAGTTTCTCTTAAGTTGATCTTAAGGGGGAGTGTTGGAGTAATTAGGAAATCACTTGATTGTTAATTACTCATTAATTACTCATTAGGTTCCTTATTAATTTAATTACTTAAGCTAAAATTAGGAGTTCTTTTTTATTATTATATTGGGATAAATATAGGTGAAGTTGCCTCATTGCATGAGATTATGACACTTGTCTCAATCTAATCAAATCCTAATCTAGGGTTTGCTTTTTTCCTTTTATAAGGATTGATCCTTCATTGTAATTATTATCCAGGTATTCATTATTCAATACATAAGAAATATCAAATGTTTTTGCGGATCAATTCATTCCCTCTTGGTTGCATGAGCATATCAATGGCTTTTTCTCTTTAGATGTGATAGGCATTTTAGTTGCAGGTGATTTCCAGGAGTTGCGGGGTTCACAATAAACTCCAACATAAAATTTTCAAAAGTAATACCATTAATATGCTTCATGTAATAAAAAATACTCGTATAGTAGTTTATGGTAACCAACCATCATTATAAAATAGTTAAAACATTAGAAATGGAGCTCTCTTCTGGTGGTTCGATGTTTTTTAAAAATTCCTTGAAGGTGGGAAATGCTAGTTCTCCCCCTAGAGGTAATGGCAGTAGGTGTGTTGCTGATGGTGCAAAACTATCAACCTACAATGGTGTTGTTGGTAATGATGGTGGGTCCTCTTTTGTGTCTTTTATTTTGGACTCGTTGGGTTCTGGGGACAATATTCATTCCAAGCTTTGTGTGGGGGCCTTTTTGAATCCTCATAATGTGAGCTTGTCCTCTTTTTCGTGTCCAAAGATTCCTGCAAATGTTGATGTCAGGGAAGGAAAAAAGCAAGTGGGGGTATTTTCAAATGGACCTAGTTGGTCTAATATTTTTCGGGCTAAGCCTAAAGGGAAGAGTACTTCTCCTTCGGTTCTATTTTTGGCGAACTTGTCGACTGGGGAGTATTTGATGTCTATTCCTGACTATATTATTGAGAAACATTTGGAGTCGATGGTCTTATCTTTGGTGGGAAAATTTATGGGTCCTCGTTCGAACATTGAGCTAGTGCGTAATCTTGTTTCTAAGAGATGGAGGTTGAAAGGTCAGGTGGAGGTGGCGGTGATGGCCAAGGGTTTCTTCTCTTTCTCCTTCACCTATGAGGAGGACATGGTGAGTGTTCTCACTTGTGGGCCTTGGATGATTGGTAAGTCTTTTCTGGTCTTAAAAAAGTGGGAGGCTAGTTTTAGCCCCAGTTCTTGTTCTTTTTCTTTTTCCCTTGTTTGGGTAAGGCTTCTAGCCTTTCCTTTGGAGTTTTGGGATGAACAAGTGTTTGTAGGTATTGCTAACATGTTTGGAAAGTGTCTTTGCTTAGACCAGATGACTGCTTCTTAGAAAAGGTTGGTATATGCATGTTTCTGTGTGATTGTTGACCAATCTGTGGACCTGCTTGAGAAGGTATTGATTAAATCTAAGTTCGGAGGTTGGATCCAGGTGATTGAATATGAATCAATTCCTTTTGCTTGTTTTCATTGCAAGAAAGTTGGTCATTGGGAAAAGAAGTTCCCTTCCAAGCTACCTAAGCCAATGTTGGCTCAACCTCTCAAGGAGTTGAAGGAAAAGGAAAAATCAAATGAGGGGTTATGTGAGGAGGAGGGAAGAACTACTCCGATGAAGCATTCCTCAGGTGTGGTGGATAAGGAAAATATCTCAAGCAAGGAGGAGGGTGTTCGCGGGGGAGGCTGTTGTTTCTAGTTTGGCCTCTCCTCATAAGGATTTGGTAAAGGATCAACCCCTTATAAGGGAAGAGCCTGCTCTTGAAGAAGGGGAGTTAGTTGCTAATGGTGAGGTTAATCCCTCTGGTGAAGTTGAGGTCTCTAGAAGCATTGAGGTTGTTTGTAAGGTTTTGGAGTCTTTTGTGCTGAAGAATCCTCTATGGATATGGCATCCCCTATTATTCCAAATGTGGTGATCACCTCTTTTGTCAGTGGGGATGAGATGGGGTGATCTTAGCTGATAAAAGAGCCTTTATTTTTTCCTGTTAAAACTAGGAACAAGAGGAAAAATCCCTCTCCTTAGGGGGTTGCTACTAGGAATTGTCTAAAGGCTTATTGTGGGTTAGAGCCAAGGGGTAGGGTGAGACCCACTTTGCAATAGAATAGGGAGAAAGAAAGCAAATCGGATATTGTAGATGGCTCTCATAAAAATTTATTTGAGATGTGCCCTAAGAGTACATCTCTGAATCCCCCATGAACATCCTCTCATGGAACATCAGAGGGTTGAACAACCCTCACAAGTTGGATCTCCTCACTAACTTGGTGAGGGATCATAGACTAGATGTGATTTTGATTCAAGAAACTAAAATTCCTATTGAGAGGTTGGAGCGTTTAAAAAAAAGTTCTTGAAAGAGTGTGGCCTTCATGGTTTTGTTGCAGAAGGTCGTTCGGGGGGGGTGGCTACTTTTTGGAATATGAAAGTGGTGGTTGGAAAGGCCATATTCGGGGTTCCAAACCATATTATTACTTCCTTTCGTCATATTAGGGATGATTTTTCTTGGATAGCCTCCAACTTCTATGCTCCTAATATTAAAAGTGCTCGTAAAAGGTTCTAGGGGAATCTAAATTCCTTCAAAGCAGATTATTCCTCTAATCAATGGCTTGTTATGGGGGACTTTAATACTCCCTTGAGTTGTGGGGATAAAATGGGAGGGTCTCAAGTGGATGATGAGAGTAGATTTGATTTGATGTCTTTTATAAATGACAATTTCTTGTTTGATGTCAACCTATGCGGGGCTTCCTATAACTAGTTGAATTGGAGGATTGGGGAGCACTGATTCAAGTTAAGTTGGATAGGGCCCTTCTTTCACCTGATTGGTTGGTTCATTTTTATTGCTCTCTTCTACTCTCACTAGGCTAGGGTCGGATCATTTCCCCATTTCTCTTTCTGTTGAGTTGAGTAGAAAGTGATCTTTCTCCTTCAGGTTTGAAAAATGTGGACATCTCATTCAGATTTCAAAGTTAATCTTGCCTTTTGGTGGGATATGCAGGTCGATGGGATGGCTATGTACAAAATTGCTAAGAAGCTGGTGTCAGTGAAATATAATGTGAGGAATTGGAATAAGTATTCCTTTGGGCATATCTTCCAGGAAAAGTCATGTATCAAGGATGATCTGGATCTCTTGCAACAAAATATTCAATTGTCGAGCTACAATGTTATTCTTGCGAATGAGGAGAGCGTACTTTTGTCTCGACTTCATAATATTATGGCCAGGGAGGAGGAGTTTTGGAAACAAAGATTGCGTGTGGTTGGCTCAATTTTGGAGACAAGAATACTAAATTCTTCCATATTATCACCATGAAGCATTGAGCCTCCAATTGTGTTAAGTGTATTTGTCAGGATAGTTTGTTGATTGAGAATTATGAGGAGATTCATTGTGTGGCTACTACTTGCTTTACTAATCTCTTGTATGATAATTTTATTCCATCTTTGGAGGCTCAAGGTCAGGTTCTGGATGTTATTCCTAGAATTGTGACTGTTGATCTTAATTGCATGTTGTATGGTATTCCTTCTGTAGAGGAAGTTAAGAAAGTGGTCTTTTCTTTTGTTGGGAATAAGGAACCTGGTCTTGTCAGCTTTCCCATGTTCTTCTTCCAAGAATTTTGGACTATTGTCTCCAAGGATTTTGTGGATGCTACCAAGGATTTTTTTGGCAGTTGTAATCTGCCGAAGGAATTAAATTCCACTTTCATTGTGTTGATTCCAAAAATTCCTTGTGCCTTAGCCTTTAATGAGTTCAAGCCCATAAACCTTTGCAATTTTATCTACAAGATTTTTTCCAAGGTCTTAGCTTTAAGGCTACATAGGGTTCTTCCTCTAATTATTTCTCTGCACCAATCTAGTTTTGTTTCTGGCAGGTAAATTCTTGACCCTATTATTATTGTGCATGAAAATATTCATTCATTGATGGTTAATAGGAGGGATGGTTTTTTGTTAAAATTGGAACTTGTGAAAGCTTATGATCACATGAATTGGCCTTTTCTTATTAAGGTCCTTTCTGATTTTTGTTTTTTTCACAATTTTGTTAAGTTGATTCAGAGCCTCGCATCAACGGTATCCTTTTCTGTGTTGGTTAACTGTTCTTCTTCAAAATTATTTAAGAGCTCTAGGGGTGTGAGATAGAGTGATATGATTTCGCCCTTCCTATTCATAATTCTAGCGAAAGCCTTGGGGAGATCTTTGTAACATAAAGTTTCTATCGGATCCTTAAAAGGGTTGCAGCCTACTTCCTCTTCTCCTCATTCACATCGACAATTTGTTGATGATACGATGATTATGGGAGAGGCGACTATTGTGGAATCTAAAGCTATCAAAATGGTCCTTTAGAAATATGAGGCTACCTCGGGGCAATTGGTGAGTCTTCCTAAGAGCACAATTTTTTCCCTCAATACCTTGGAGAGAAGGATGTAAAGAATTGCTGGTATTCTTCAGTGTTCGGTTGGAACTTTTCCCTCCATTTATCTTGTCCTACCTCTTGGAGTAAATTTGGTTCATGATTCCTTCTGGAATGGTTTGATTGACAAGTTTAATGCTAAGTTGGAAGGTTGGAAAGGTGCTCTTCTCAGTTAGGTTGGAAAATTGGTTTTGATTAAGTCCATGTTGCAGAATCTCCTAGTGCATGCTCTTAGCCTTTTCCAGATATTGAGAAAATTTTGGAAAAAGATCAAAAGTATTCAGAAAAGGTTTTTATGGTCTAGTCTGGAGGAAAAGAAAAGAATGACTTTGGTGTCATGGGAGGAGGTGTGTCACTCGAAAATCCAAGGTGTTTTAGGTTTGTGCGGGATTAAAATCTTTAATTCTTCTCTTATTGCTAGACAATTGTGGCTTCTTGTTCTTGGTGATAAGGAATGGTTAGCGATTCTTGCTTCTAAGTATCTTGCTGGTGTGGACATATTCAGGGAGTTATTAAGGGATGACTACTCTCATCCTTCTGGTTCTTTCTTTTAGAATTTCCTGGTCAGGGCTAGAGGTGTGGTCTCTGCTAGCCTTCAATGATTGGTGGGCAATGGGAGGGAGATTATTTTTTGGGATGATTGGTGGTTTGGTCATGGTCCTTTGCAAGATGCTAATTGGGAGGCCCCCTGAGGGATCTGTGTATCCATGAATTTGGATCTTAGTTTGCTGATTATATTATGAATGGTGAGTGGAAAAGGATTCATGAGGAGTTCTAGGAGCTAGAGGTTTTGTATAGAGTGTTGTCTTAGGTTCATATCCCGGTTTCTCCTCAGCGGGACAAGGTGGTTTGGAGGATGATTTTGCAAGGAAATTACTCAGTGGCTTCAAATTTTAACTCCCTCAATAATGTTGTGGGGCCAAGGGCTCCTTGGGGTCTTGTTTGGTTGTCCGAGCTGATTCCTAAAATTAATATTTTATTACAGTTATGGTGCAAGACAAAATCCTAACCATTAATAATCTGTGGAAAAGGGGCTTCTCCATGCCTAATAGATGCTACCTGTGTGAGAAGGATGCAAACGATTTTTCTCATTTTTTTATTGGTTACAAATTTTCTCGGGAGGTGTGGGCCCACTTTGTTAACATCTGGATAGTGAATTGGATCTTCCCTGCGTCGGTTTGGCAGCTATGACTTCAATGGAATGCACCCTCTTCTAATTCATCCTTGAAGCTGCTTTGGTCCCTCATGCTCCCTCATATTGTATGGGGTCTGTGGAAGGGAGGAACAATAGAATTTTTTAGGGATGATGCACTCTCCCCGATCTCCTTATTTTTCAAAATTGTTTCGACCATTAGGGAGAATTTCATGCATGCAGTTGCAAATTCTAATATCCCAAGTTGTGTGATGGTCTTTGATTATGATGCTGGGGTGGAAAACTACTGGAAACTTAATTTTGATATTGGTAGGCCTTTAAAGAAAGAGAAATTAGATATGGATGGGGTTGTTTGGCACTCTCCTCCTCCCAGTTGGTATAAAATCAACTTTGATGGTTCAACGAAAGGCAATCTAAGTCTTGCTAGTTGTGGGGGAGTGTTAAGAGATCATAATGGTAGGATTGTTTTGATGGTGGTGCTCCCTTTGGGAATCCAGACAAACCACTATGCTAAAGCAACTGTAGCCTATCATGACATCAGGATGGCTAGGGAGAAGGGGGTCGCTAAGTTATGGGTTGAAGGTGATTCTCTAAACATAATTAACTGCCTAAGGAATTGTTCACCTCCCTCGTGGACAATTGAAAAATTTATTGTGGACACACGATCTATGTTGCATGATTTTAATGAGGTGTATATTTCCCATTGCTTTCATGAGGCGAATGGGGTGGCTGACTGGACGAAGAATCTTGGGGTGATATTAGCCAGATATTGGGAGGCTAATGATAATTTTCCCATTGATTTAATTACCCTGCTTAATAATGACAAATCCTAGCACGTTGAAGGAAGTTGTCTCCTTGACTAAAGGCTTGCATGGTAATCATGTGCAACCTAGGTTGATAAGACACTTCACTCTTGTGAAGATCATCAAAATTTGTGGGTATCCAAATTGTAAATGCAAGAGGCTCCTTGCAATTATTGTCTTCAATACTGCAATTGGCAGGCCCACACGCTTTCTGGGTGCTTTTCTTCTTCTTGCTTTGATGTTTAGATGTAATTGTATGCTGTTTCTTTTTGCTTATGTGAAGTCCTTGCATTTGATGATGGGTGGGGATAGGTGTAGGAATGAACCAATTTATTATGCTGATTTCAAAGCCAATGTTGAGGTTTGGGAGATTTTGTAGAAGGGAGGGGTTAACCCTTTCATGGAGAAACTGCATGGTTTTAAAATATATGTTTCCAAGGAGTTTTTCGATGCTTGGCATGGCTAGGTGTTGAGCATGTTCAGCAGGGATACTACTATCAATGAGGAATTCATTGCGAAAGTTATCAATATGTCGACTAAAGGGAGAAAGTTTGATAGAGACAAAAATCTGTCAAGGGCTGCTAGATTGAATTTTCTTCGGGATAGAGAGCCAAAATGGTGAGGCTCGATAGTGGGGGTTATGATAGGTCAAAAATCAAACCTATCTAGCATGAGGTTTCCATGGTGTTGATGTTCTATTTCACCTTGGATGGAAGGTATTTAGCTTTGTATGGCCATCATTTTGTGATGCTTAATCACTTTCGCCATAGTAAGCTTGTCTCTTTCTTGTTCTATCTTTTGATTTCTTTGGAAGAAGGGATTGTGAATTATAGAAAGAATCCAAGGAACCCTTTCTTACATGAGGGTTTAATGCTACTTATTGTGGATCATATTAAGGTTAATTGCATTCTTGAAGCCCCTAGTCTTGTTAATTCTATCAAGTTGAAGAAGAGGGAGAAGGGGAGTGGGAAATGCTAGATTGAGGAGGTGGTTGAGAGTGCGGGTATAGAAATTGAGGAGTCTGATGCTTGGTCTGATGGTTACTACAAAAACTTGGACTACACCCCCTCTTCTGGTGGGAAGAAATGGTCTGCGAAAAAGGTGAAATCCTCGACCAACCCACGTGTTAAACACAAAATTTAGGAGGCTTGTGATGATGAGGTTGAGGAGGGTAAAGGTAGTAGGAGGAAGGCTAAGAAACAGGGGTCGGTGTGCTTCAAGGATGTTGTGGAAAAGATGTTGGAGGATTTAGGGGTTAATCAGGTTAGTGAGGTGGTAGATCTTGGGAATAAGGACTTGGGTTATGGTGATGTTGGAGGGGCCCCTAGTACTGGGAAAGTGAACAGTTTAGTGGATATGGATGAGTCTCATGATGCGTCAACTTCTAAAGTTAAGGGTAAGACAAAGGTTGATTTTCTTGAAGGTTTTCAAGATGAAGATCCCCCCATTAGTTCCCATCAGGGGAGGGGAGTATTTTGGGGTGCCATTGACTACACACATGCCTTTGGTCTAGTTAAGGAAGGGAAAAATATTTCTTTTAATTTTCTTATGTGGTTGGTTCAGGAGGTTTGGGACCTCCATAACAAACATGACACGATTGCAAGAAAAAATATCTCTACTCTCAGAAGCCTAAAGGAATAGGATTCCATCTCCAGTCTAGTTAAATCGTTGAATTCTATTGTGGGCCCGATGGTGGAGGACATGGAAAATTTAAAGAGAGATTATGGCCTGAGGATGTCATCATTGGAAAGGAACTTCCTGTTGGTGCATAAAGACCTTGACACGATTATCAATATTAGCAAGGAGAAAATGGAATCCTTTGTTGAAGCGCTTGTGTTCCTAAATGAGAAGGTGAAGGAGTGGATTGAAAGATCTTTGTTTAGTGATCTAGTGAACAAGGAGATGGGAGAGGATTGTGATAAGGAGCTATTGGTTGCAGAATTGAGCATAGGGCCAAGTGTTCTCATTCAGAGTAAAACCAAGAAGTGAAAAATGGTGCCAAGGCAGGACGTGGAGGAGGTCATGGATATGCACGATAGGGTGATCTCTAAGGATTTGGAAGGAGATAGAATGCTTAAGTAACTTCTCTAAATGTTGCTTGTTCTATTCTCTTTTTTTATGGTTTTTCTATTTTGGATTTTCGTTATCTACTGATGGGATGCTAATTGTTGGGTAATCAACCTATTTTATGGTGTTTGGTTGGGTAGCCAATATGCTTTATCTTTGTTTCCTTTGCTATTTTTTTGTATAAGGTTTCAAGGCCCCTTCAAAACCTCTTTATCTCTAATCAAAAACCAATCATCATTACAGGGTCAATACAATTATTTCCTCAATATTGGTGGTAGTTTTCTTAAATTTTTAAGAATCTAAAGATGTGGTCCAACTAGTGGTAGTTTCTCTTATCATACCACAATGGAGGATAGGATTGGATGTGATTCTATATGTTTTTGTGATTGGTTTGGCTCTCCAATAATGAATAAGAATTTTTCTTATTCATGGTGATGTGATGGATGGTATATGTCTCCTATTTGTCTCTCTATCCATTATATCCATTGAGGAACAATACAACTCTTTGGCCAAGATTGGTATTAGTTTCCTCAAAAGATCCACTAGAGTCATTGCCACTATTGGAATTGATTGGTACTTCACCATTTTGGATGATAAAGTTAATAAAGAAATCGAAGAGATTGTGAAAGGTAGAAAACTTCCTCTCTTGAATTGTGTTGTGCCTTATCCATCTTAGATAGTCAAGGTAGCTAGTTTGTACATTTATCTTACTAGTCTAGTTTTTTGGTAGTTATCTCATTGATATAAATCTTTGGTACATTTTTGGGTTATTTCCTCTATACTAAAATTTACATCTTTGGCCCTCCTTCTTGGAGCATTTATGTTTAACATTTTTCTTGAAATTTTGTACAAAGGGGTTTTGTTGGAAATTCAAGGTGAAACTTGTAGCAATATAACTTAATAACGTGTTTACAAATATGAAATTATGTATCCAAGATTACCATAAAGTGATTTTTTGATTAACAATTCCAAACATGAAAGAAAAATTAGCAATACCACAAGTTGACATCCAAAAGTGACACAATATGTATGCAAAGAAACCACTTGTGGGAAAAAACTCCACACCCAAAGAGATCCAATTTTTGTTTTAATCTTCAAAAGAGATACATGAATACAAAACTCCTCTCTAAAATTTAGCAACACTTCATCGCTCTAACAACCTACAAACAAACTCTACAAACCACCATTTCAATGCTCCAATATATAGAAGTTTTTGGGAGAGAATACCACAAATGGCATCTCGAAACAACAAGAGAAACCACCTAGAAAAACCCATGACACCCTTAGTGGAAAACCTAGAAACATGGTGAAAATTATTAAATGTTCACATGGCCTTCACATGGGTGCCTAAGCCAAAACTAATGAAAATTGGTCAATATCGAGTGCTCCATAACTCATCGATGACTAAAACCTAGAACATGCAACCTTGGGCACCCAACTTGTGATAACATGCAAGTAACATGCAAAGACATGCATTTTGGGTGGTCCCCACCTAGAATTTGGACGCATGAAAGGAATATGCTCCTGAGATGCTTTGTAACTGTCATGTAGTGGGTCCACCTCTTTGAATGAAATTACAATTTGTCATAGGAAAATAAATAATAAATATGTTGCCGTTCATGTCCTCTAGAACACTTTCAAAAGAACATGGAGACACACAATTATCAAATTAGGATAAAAATTATAATGTCACCTATCCTAACATTATCCCACTTGATATTATACGTTTCAATTACATCCATGAGATACAAATAAAATATAATCAAATATAGTGATCAGAGCCCATGACCTTCCTGCACCAATAGAACTTATTCATGGTCATTGAATTTGTGCTTGAGAATCTGCAACATTATCCAAAGTTTCAACCTTCTCAATCAAGACCTTACCATTCTCAACCATTTCTGAAACAAAGTGATACTAAACATCAACATGCTTAGTATGAGCATGATACTTAGGATTTCTGGCTAAACATATGGCATTCTAACCGTCACATGATACATCCAATCTTAATTGTCTTGCAATCAAAACCAATACAATTACCAAATATTTGTAACTAAACCGCATCCTTAGAGGCATGTGTAGCATCCATATACTTTGCTTCGGTGGTGGACAACACAACTATAGGCTGCCTCTTACTCATCCAACTCACTGCACCCCCAAACAAAGTAAAGCATAGCCACTAGTGGAACTTCTATTGTCCAAGTCACCTACCCAATCTACATCAACAAAACCCTATATATCCAATGACTTAACCACATTGTTAGTACCATGATAAACCAAAAAATAATTTGAATTACCATACAAATATATAAACAACCTCTTAACAAAAGTCTAATGCTCTCTACCAGGGTTAGACATAAACTTGCTCAAAACTCCCACTACTTGGGCTATATCTAGTCTAATGCAAACTATTGCATACATCAAACTACCAACGAAAATAGCATAAGGAACATTCAACATCTCTTCAAAATCATCATCAAAATTAGGAAACATGTCTAAACTCAACTTAGTACCAACCAAAAATGGAATATTTATTGGTTTATAGTCATGCATACTAAACCTATACAAAATGGTATCAACATACTTACTCTAACTTAACCAAAGCTTTTTGTGAAGCTTTTTGTGAACATGATCCCTATTGATCTCCATCCCAAGAATATATTTTGCAACCCCCAAATCCTTCATATCAAATGTGCTAGAAAGTCGAGTCTTAAGATCCCTAATCATCACCTTGTTGTTACCCATAAATAACATGTCATCAACATACAAGACAATGATTAGTATCTAATCATCAATAACCTTCATGTAAACACAATGATCCTTGTCACTCCTAACAAAACTAAACTTCAATGCAAAATCATCAAAATTTTGTTAACAAATCCTCGGTGACTATTTCAAACCATATAAAGATCTCTTTAACCTGTAAACGAAGTGTTCTTTTCCTTTCACAACAAAACCATCAAGTTGTCACATATAAATCTCTTCCTCAAGATCCCCATGCAAGAAAGCGATTTTAACATCCATTTTCTCTATTTCAAAATCATAAGAAACAAAAATAGATAATAAGAATCTAATAGAATTTAACTTAGCAACAAGATAAAATTTCATTGAAATCAACTCCCTCTTTGGGAGTAGCCCTTGGCCACCAATTCGGCCTTGTACTGCTCTAACCGACCATCTGCACTAAATTTCTTTTTAAATACCCACTTGAAACCAATGGGCTTCCTTCCTTTGGGAAAACACATAAGATCCCAAGTATCACAACTATCTAAACCATAATCTCCTCTTGCATGGCTTGCATCCAAGACTTACTTTATTTTGAAGAAAGAGCCTCCCTATAGGATCTAGGTTCATCGTTAGTACTAAAAAAAAAAATACACAACAAAAATTGGATGGGCTATACCTGTCAACTGGATTATGTTTCCTTGTGGATCTTCTCAAGGTAGGAGTAAGGGGTTATTTTTCTTCTTCTTTTGTATGCTTATCCTACACATCATCTAAACTCACTAAAACCTCTTCTTCTTCTCCATCCTCTAATCCATCTGGTTGTTCTTCCACATGTACATCTTCCTATTTTTCTATCTTTGTCTCGAAGTGCACTATTTTTGCCTTATCTTTCTCCTTTGGTTGTTCTTCACCTGAGTAAGCTCTAAACTCCTTGAAAAATCATATCTCTAGAGAAAAATATTTTACAAGTTAGTGGATTCCAAAGCTTATAACCTTTTACATTCTTACTATAACCAACAAAGATGAATTTTTGTGCTTTTGGATCCAATTTAGAATGCTTCTCTTGAGGCACATAAACAAAAGTCTCAAAACCAAAGACCCTTAAATGTGAAATATAAGGATTTTTACCTATCCACATTTCATAAGGAGTTTTATCAACAAGAGTTGAACAAGGAGATCTATTAACAAAATAACATGCAGTACTTATAGCTTCTTCCCAAAAGGATCTCTCAATCTTAGTATCACTCAACATGCTCCTAGCTCTTTCCATCAAGGTTCAGTTCATTCTTTCTGCTACAACATTTTATTGGGGTGTATAAGGAGTAGTCTTTTTCTGAACAATACTTGCATGCTTACAAAACTCATTAAATTCCCTAGAACAATATTCACCCCCATTGTTAGATCTCAACACCCTTATCTTATAATCCTTTTGCTTCTCAACTAAGGCCTTAAATTCCTTAAACTTAGTGAAAACATCAGATTTTGCATGTATAAAATAAATCTAGGTGTATCTTGAGACATCATCAATGAAAGTTACATAATAATAAGATTTTCCAAAAGAGTCAACATCCATTGGTTGAAACACATCCAAATGAATGATATCTAATAATCTCTTAGCTTTAATAGTTCCATTAGGAAATGATGATATATTTTGTTTGTCAAACACAATGCTCACAAAAATCATTTTTACCAACAAAATAATTAAAAATAATGTCAACCAAATTTTTATTCAAAATGGTCTTAAAACCCTTTTCACTTATGTGACCCAATCTATGGTTCCACAACATAAATGCATTTCCAGTGCTATTTACATTGGCAAAGTTACAAAAAGTGGAGGCATTAAGCCTAAAAAAAAGTCCATATCCAAGATCATTTAGCAATCATCAAACTCCTTCTTACCAACCTACAACCAAAATTGTCAAATGTCACATGCATTCCATAATCATTCAAATTGGATACTAAAGGTAAATTTCTCATAAGTCCTAGAATATATAAAACATCATTAAGGGTTTTAACCCTTCCATCACTGAAACACAACTTTACCTTTCCCTTACCAACAATCTTTTTTGTGTTGTTATCACCAAGGAAAACTTCTCCCCCATCATAAGCTAAATATGAAGTAAACCACTCCTTGTGAGGAGTCATATGGTAGGAGCAACTCGAATCAATAAGCCAAACATCATCACTAATAGTGTTAGTAGAAACAAACAAAGCATCAAAATCACCATCTTCAGAGGACTTTTCTGTGGAAGTATTTGAACTCTTTTTCTTGTTTCCACATTCTTTCTTTACATGTCCTCTCTTACCACAATTCCACCACTTTACTCTGCTCTTCTCGAGGGTTTTAGAATGTGCTTTAGACTTGTCTCTCTTTTTATCCCCTTCAAGCCCTCCTTTTTCTTTAGACCTTCCTCACACATGTAAGGCATCTTGGGATTCGACATTCATGGAATTTCTTCTCATCTCTTTTGAAAGAAGTATAATAATGAGACTATCCATCTTTGATTCTGTACCACCACCACTTATGACAATGATTAGATTTTCCCAAGATTCAGGTAAAGAATAAAGCAACAAAATACATTTATCCTCTTCTCCTATCTTAACATCCACAAATGCAAGATAAATTATAATCATATTAAAAGTATTTAAATGTTCTGTAATAGAATCACCATCCTTCATTTCAAAGAATACAAACATATTTTGAGATACAACTTATTTGTTAAAATTTTAGTTTGATAAATCAACTTGAATGTAGTAGATTCTTCTAAAACACTCAGGAGGATGGAATGTACAAGACACAACCGAATGGTTCCTCATGCCTTCTTGTCCATTTTCCTCCAATCGTCATCAGACGTTGATTTTGGTTTCTTTTCACTTGAAATTTCCAAGCATTGATCTCTCTCTTCAAGGAGATCCTTCATCTTCAACTTCCACATCTCATAACAAGTTCTAATATGGATGTGCTATTGACATATATCAATGACATTATCATGGTAGGATCTAGGTTATTTGATCTAACATGTGGAACTAACATGGTAAGTTCAAGTGTGTATGTAACTATATTAAAAATACAAGTAGGGTCCACTTAGTCACCACTAAACCCTAAACCCTAAACCCTACATTTAATCTTGATCTATTAGTGAAATCATAGGATTTATATTTTTTAATGAACTTAACTAAATATCTAACTTAAAATTAAGAAAGAGGTTAGCCAAATGAAAATAATCATTGAAGGGGATTATTTCAAGAACATAGCTCATATACCTAATCTACAAACCCAATAGCACGAAAAACAAGGTAATATGCACACCTAATAGTTCTAATGTCGGTGTGTTATTGACATGTATCTCAATGACATTTTCAAGGTAGGATCTAGATTCTTTCATCTAACATGTGGAACTAACAAGGTAAGTTTGAGTGTGTACTACTATATATTAAAAATACAAGTGGGGTCCACTAAGTCACCACTAAACCCTAAATCCTACATACATTTTGATGGAGGAGCATCTAGGGGTACTCGCAATCTTGCATCACCAAAAATATTGCTATTTTATTTTTGTTGTTTTCAATAAGGGTTAAGGCGTGTGGAAAATAAATATTTTAATTTGCAATAATGTGATTTTTCCTTGTGGTGATATGTGTAGACACCGAAAATATACTGATTGACATCGTGCATTCGATCTTGACTTACTAACATCGTTTCTTCCTAAATCATCCCTCGGTCTAACCATTTAATCAAATTCCTTCATCTGATTAAATTCATCAATATTCATCCCTTAATTAAATAAATCAGTTTATCTAATCAAGTCAATCTCCTGTTAATTAAATCTATCTGATCTAATTATCCCTATTTAATTAAATAATCAATTTATTTGATTAAATCCCTAAAGTCTGTCCATTAAATTAAATAAATTAAAACCTTATTTGATTTAATCTAACACCATCCCTTTTAATCAAATAAATCAAAATCTTTATTTGATTAATATCTTATCACATTCTTCTCATTATTTGATCCTAAAATCTAAGTCAAATAAGTCACATCATCTAGTCTCTGTTAAATTAATTAACCCTTGATTAATTTAATCTAATCTCATGTCACATCCTCTAGATAATGCAAGTTGCACATGAAAATAGATTTAATTCATTTATTAAATCCCTATTTTCCTCATAAGGCATCTCTTTGGAATATTCTCTCAATTTGAATTCAAAAATTCCAAGTCAACATGTACATCCAACAAGGCATTTAAAACCTCTTACATGTCCTTTGCCTTGAGCCAAGTGGCATTTATTGCATTTTCCCTTCCCTCTTACATGTCATTTCAACAAATTTGAATTTCAAATATTGGCATTTATTGGCACAAACCCCAAATCTTGAACAACCATCATCCATTCATAGCTTGACAAGTGGCACCATATCATTAGATGAATGTTAGTCCCACATTGCTCAAATTTGGACATTCATCCATCTTGAAATTCTATAAATGAAGAGCTCCTCTCCTCATTTCATCATCCACAATCCAAGCAAAGTTACCATGCTAAAATGCTTAGCCATTTCCATCCATCATTTGAATTCTTAGCTAGGATTTTTGTAGATTTGGCTTGGAGTTCTCATCTTTTTATCAAAGTGGATCAACATCATCTTCAACATTCGAATCTTGCATCATAGGAATTGGGAAAGGGCCAATTTTCACATCAAATTGACACCAATTCCCCCATGGGATCAAGTGTTTGCTATTTAAATTAGGATTTAATCTAGTTTTTATCATTTTATTATGTTCTTGCTTATTTTATTTTCTATTTTGAGTTTTGCAAATGGATTTCATGGGGAATCCTTATTTTAGCTTGCAAATCCTTGTGTAACTCGTTTATTCATGTTGTTTTGCAGGTACTAGGAAAAGGGTTCACACAATATGTAAATGCAATTTTTGGAGGAAATATGTTGAGGTAAATGTTTCCAAGGCATTTAAATTGAAATATTCTCTTTAGGGCATCCATTTCTAGGTGGGGATCACTTTGCATGTATGTTCTTTTGCATGCATTTGCATGTTGTTGCATGTTTGTATTTGCAACCGTTAGAGCCATCAAGAATCAATGGAGGTGTCATTGTTGACCAAATTTTATCGTCCATAGTTTTGGTGCCCATGTGGAGGACATGTGAGCATTGAATAATTTTACTATTTTATGATTATTTCTCCAAAGGGGTGTGGGTTTTCAAAGGAGGTATTTTTCTTGTGGTTTTGGAAAACCATAGTGGTTTTTCTTATTCACAAATCTATATATCCAGGCCTTGTCATTTGGGAAGATGGCTTTGGGAGTTTTTGCAAGTGAGATGGGGAGATTCTGCCGGATTGAAGAGAGGATTTGAAGACTCTATTGTTGCAGATTTATATTTGCATATAAGCCCATATTTTTGGGAGCTAGTGACCTCCACATTTTGAGAGACGGTGAGCTAGTGAAGTCCATGTGAAGGGAGCTTGAGAGATTTAGTAGAAAGAAGGTTGAAGGAGACCAAGAAGACATTTTTCTTGTAGGTTTGGATGTGTGCTACAACAACAAGAAGATTGATGATTTCATGGTTTGTTTGCAACAATGATTTCTAATGATGAATGCAGGTTGAAGAAGCTAGAAGCTTGTGAAAGAAGTCAAGTTGAAGGAGATAATATTTGTATTGATCTTTGTTGTTGTAAATCAAATTTATTTAAGTTTTGTTATAGATTTCATCAGCCCTCATGGTTGCAAAGACAATGTATTTTAAGAAATGCTTTGTTGATATGTAATTGAATAAGATTTTGAATGAATAAAGAAGAATACTTGCATATTTTTGTGTTGTTTCAAACCATTTCTAAGTTTCATTTTTAGATTGTTGTGAGTATGTGAATGAAGGTTGGATTTCCCTTCATTAGTGGTATTAGAGCATGTTGATCCTCCCTTCATCACATTTTAGGAGAATGTGCTATTGACATGTATCTCAATGATATTTTAAAGGAGTAGGGGAATGAGATGGTATACCATTAATGGAATATTATATATATATATATCTATATATAAGATCCCTATACTTAGATTATCTCATTATAGATAAATATTGAATGGATTTTAAGTGTCATAGGAACATAAACCTAAAATTTCATGTTAATTTTGTTAGTTAACTAGTAATCGGGCTTTATAGTAATCCCTATGTAGACTTGTAAAATGGAATCTTACATATGTGTAAAAGCTTAGTCAATTGTCTTATTCCAATTTTTTTAAGAGACCCAAGTAAATTTATTGTTGCTTAGTATCTTGACGTACTAATTATTTAATATAGTATCATTTAAATAAAGATACAATATGTTCATGCAACTTAATACATGTGTAGACTTGTAAATTCCCTATAACACTTGCAAATAAGAAATTACTAGACATACATATAAGCGAGAAATCTTTATAAACTATATTTAAACAAATTCACTCCTTAAATAAACTTATGATATAATCTTATTCTTTATTTTATACATGCACTAGTATTATAATGTGAGGCTATTTTTTTTAAACTAGAGCCTTGATCCTTATGAGATGACAAAGTTGAGTTTTAAAGCCAAAAGTGAAATGCATATATGCAATTCAAAAGAGCTACAACATAATATAGGAATGAAGAATAAATATAAGGACTATGTTTTACATTCACACATATAAGATATAATCTGCATCTATCAATCACATCATAAATAAATATAGTCACAAACATCACATATACTTTAGTAATCTATGTGCAAGAAAAATATTTTCTACTATCGTAAGCAGAGTTTTAGGGTTGAAGTGTTGGATAGAAGGGAGGTCGATAAGGTTATGGGTGAGGAATTGATGAAGGACAATGTAATGTCCCCATTTTATCCATACACTCTTTTGTGTCTAATAGCCTATTTCCAAAAGCCTATAGGCCAGTCAGAAGCTGAAATTAGGGTTTCCACTTTTAGAGGAGGTTTTGAAGGCTTGCATGTGAGATTTTCTAATGCATGTCTAGTGGAGATTTTTGGGTTTTTGGAGAGCTTTGGGATGTGGTAACATGCATGAAAAGATAATGAATTGCATTTTTAGCTATTTCCTTGGCAGTTTTGGAGGCTTGCATGTTGGAATTTTATAATTCTGATTCTGGATTCCTTCTAGGTTTTCAAAGAGCTTCACGATGGTGTGACATGCAACTAAATCAAAGAACTTTTCAGGACTTACTATTTTTAGTAAGTTACGATGGTTGCCTAGTTTGTGCTCAAATGAGTTTGGAACAACTTACTATTTTAGTAGTATGCTATTTTAGTAAGTACTATTTTTGGTAGTACTATTTTTAGCAGTAGTTCAATAGTTCAGTGCAGTGGCTATTTCTGGCAGGTCAGCTTGAGTAGTTGGTCATTCCAACATTCTTGGAGTTATTTTGGCAGGTTTGATATTTGGTGAAAATAACATTTTAAAGTGAAATTATCTCCTAGGAAAAATGGACGACTTTATAAAGGAAATATTTAAGTTGCAAGTTATGTTTTGATAAAGTGGAATTTTGGCTAAAGTAAAATGGATGCCTAGCCTAGAGAAAGTATTTGGAAGTTATAAAGTCATTTCACTTAAATATTTGGATGCCTACTTTATGAGGTATTTTGCATTTTAATAAAGTATTATTTCCCTCACATATTTGGATGACTTGGAGAAGAGGGAATAAATGAAATGCAAATGTGGAAAGGTGAATTTGGTTTTGAATGTCATATGGGTGCCCTAATTGGAGGGAAAAGAAGATTTAAATTTGGTTGAGAAAAGGCTATAAATATGAGTGTTGGGCTCTTTGTTTATCAATAGTTATTTTACCTTATCAAAGTGTTGTCGAATTGTTTGCAAAACCTGGCTAAGGGGGAGCTTAGCATTTACATCTTTCTTCGGGCTTGAAACTATGGTTCCCTAGATGGTCTATTGGGAGTGTGCTACATTTAGTAGTGCATATTGAGCAATATTGTTACAATTTTGATGATTTTATTGATTTTTAGGTTGCTAGTTCATGTTTGGCTGAAGAGGATTTTCAATCATAGATCTGTGTGTGATTTTTTGTGCATTTTGGGTACTTGCTCATTCAGTACCTATGCTCAAGGCATCCCATCTTGCATATTTATAGATTTTATTGTGAAGTCTTTATTTTCTTAGGAGGGTCACCCTTCCTTATTGGGCCATACTTCTTCCTGTTGCATGACATTGCGATTCGTGCCCTTCTTTGGAGGTTGTTTTGACATTGTCTATCCCTTGTTTGCTGGTCGCCATGTCATTAGGGAGTTATTTCTATAGTTTGGAGTGTATTGAGTGAGTTTGGTGAGAGATATAAGCATTTTAGTGACTGTGTGCTTGCTGGTCTGAGTTTGTGTTTTGTTGGTTATTTATATCAAATTTGTTAGGAGTTGGAGTTTTGGCTTGATTTTCATGTTTGAGAGTCTTTTGGAGTTGGAGAGACATTTTATATCATTTGTAGCACTTGGAATTCTATAAAATTTGGCTCTTGCTAGATTCTATTTCATATTGTAATGCTGATTCAGTAGTAGTGATCAACTCTTTATTCTTTGCAAATTTCTATTATAATTCACACTTTTAGTGGAAGAAGGCTGGCCTCGCCACCTTGTTTACTTTTTGTTTAAGAATTATCATTCTCGCCTTTGATGGAAGAGATAGGCCTCACCGTTTTTATTTTCTGTACTACCCACTAAACAAGCGGAAGGGGTCGACAAGCCACCCATTCTATACTTTCATGTGCTTGCATTCTTCATGTTGATCAGATGAGTTGTCAATCTACTCCCGCTGAATAAGTGGTCAAGTTGCATAATTTACATTTCCAACATTGTACTTTAATTCAGTTTGATACTAATGATCCTCGACACCATGTGATATCACCTCACCCATCTTGGGTCTTGAGTGAACACTCTTGGAGTAGGGTTACTTTCATCTACTGATTTGATTATGATAATGTTGACGGGTGCTATTGTTGAAGTGTTGATTGTGAATAATTGGGAAAAAAATATAAGGGGGTCATTACAGTGGTATCAGAGCCAAAGATCCTGCCATCCCGTGAATTAGTGTTTCATGTATTGGTAGATGAGTGACAAAGATCTCTAGTACTACACCAAAAGTCAGAACAAATTTTAGTTCAACCTCTTGTGGTTTTTCAGAAGTTGGCAGTTAGGCATGACTAGTGATGAAGAGATGGATCTGACATAGAAACTTTATAAGGCTGGAAAAAAAGACTTGAAAAAGAATTTCAATCAAGGGAAGATGAAGAGAACAATATTCATTTGTTGGAACAAAGTTTGAGATAGGTGAAGCAATCACCTTATGAGATAATGTAGTTGGAATTAGCACTTGTAGTGACCTTTTGAATTAGCCTTATTGGCTAAGGCATCCTGATGAAGAAACCAAGCTATTGATTTCTTCTTGCTTCATGGAAGTGTTAAGAATTGAGGTACCTCAGTTGCCCTATGATGAAGAAACCATGAAGATCATTTTAAATATGATAGTGGAGAGTTTTCAAGATTTGGATGAAACTGGAAGTAATTTGTTTCCAAGAAGGGCTGCTGTATTAAAGACATTTTCAAAAATTAGAGCTTGCATCCTTTTGATAGATTTGGAGATGGAAAATTAGATTTACCATTTGTTTTATTATCTCTTCACCTCGACTTGGAGTGAGCAAGAAGAGGGGGTGCTTGCAACTGTCATGAATGTTCTAATTCTTACCATCAAAGAAGCTAATAATCTTCTAGAAAGCGTCCAATCTCTTCTCATGGATGCTTATGAACGTGAAGAGCATATTTCTCCCACTATTCATAAGTTAATCATTTTCAGTCAATGTGAAGAAAAATTGGAGCCTCTTTTGAAGAAGATAGAGTGAGATGAAGGAAATATTAGTGGTCTTGAAGACGAATCCAATGAGTTCATGCAAGGTCATGTTGAGGACTTGGCGATGAAGGATTTCCCTCTTGTTGCTGTCCCAACTTCCCAAGAAGTTCCACATGAATAAATTGGTGACATACTTACTCATGATGATTCCTTAGAAGATAATGATGGTGAAGTTTTCAAAATAGCAAGCATTGAAGATTCTTCACTTCATTTCGGTGGTGACACTATTGGTCTTGGGTTTGATCAACAAACCAAACCATTGGAAATAAATGTTTTTGAAGATATCAGTTTAAGTGATTTGGGAGCTGAATTATTCAAAGAGTCAACACTTCAAGAGGAGCATGATAAGCATTTTCATGTTGACCATCTCAATCAACCCATTAGCAATTGGGATCCGGGTGTGTTGGCATCAAGTTATGACAAAGAACCTGTGTGGGATAAGTTTCCATTTGATCCTAATGAAGACCAAAATTTTGATTGCATTACAAGCTTTGAGGTGGCCATTGAAAGAGAAGTTGTTTTTGATGAAGAAGATTGTTTGGAAAAGCTCCACAATGATCCCTTTGAGTTGGTTGCAGCCACTAAGGAGGAGTTTGTTGCTTTCAAAACTTTTAGAACATCATTCAACGATTCTTCATTTGAGTTGGGGGCTGCCATAGTCTTTGATCAAGGAGACAGTGAAGAGGAAGAAGAGCTAGAAGACCTTATGGCTCTTAAGAAGAAAGATTCAAAGAGGTTTTCAAACACAAGTCTGATTTACTTATTTGAGAAGCTAATTGAAAACATAGAGTCGAAGTAATTGTGGAGTATGATCCTCTTCATGACATTGAGCATTCTCCACTAGTTGGTGGTGAAATACAAGAATGTTGGAGCAGCAATGAGGGAAACAAAGGAAAGAAACAAAGTTCTGATTTTGAAAAGCAGCCTACCAACAGTCCACAATCTTTGCATATTCTTGAGTGGGAAGATCAATTCTGTGAGTCCTTTGAAAGGGAAGTGCGAGTTCTATCCCAATTTGATCATATAGATAGCTTGGTTGAAGAGCTTTACTGGAAGGCTAAACTTGAAGAGAGACAGAGATGAGTTAAGGATGAAGTTGCTCTTCCTAGCTTGCAACTTATCAAAGACTCTTTGGAGACATTGAAGTCAGCATACGTGCACTTGATTGAAGATCGAGATCATGCCATTGAAGTTGCAAAGAAGACTATTTGTGCCTTCCAAGAAATGGAGAGGAAGGTTGATGAGCTCACTCTGGAGCTCAAATCAACAAAGGACATGTTGAAAGAAACTTAGTTGGCTCTAATGGAGGTTGAAGACCAGTTTGATGACATCAAAATTTTCAAGGAGCAAGAGGGTGCACATAGAGCTGAAGAAATCAAGCAAGTGATTGGAGAACTTGATAGTCTTCAAGAGGAGTTTGATGTTGAAAGCATCTCAAGAAAACCAGAAGTTGCATATGCATATTTGGAGCAGCAAGATGAAAGGAATGTCTTTCAAGTTTTTAACAATCCTCTCTTTGAAGTGGGTGATGAGGAAAGTTATGATACTCCTCTCTTTGTGATGGATGATGTGACATCAAACCAAGAGGAAATCTCTTTTGACACTAATGTCAAAGGGGAAAGCTCTAGCACTTCTTCCAACAGTGGGATGATGATACATGGAGACTTTACTGCTATTCCTAGCCTATCCACCCTTTAAGAGATGGAGAATCAAGAATCAAGGAGGAATGTAGTCTCTAATCTTGATTGGCAACAAAGAGTTGATTGGCACTTCGATGAAGAGTTTATTCATTATTTGATGCAGATGCTTGTTAGATTCCTATCAGACTTCATGCTTGCACCACCTTCTTTAAGAGTATTTTGAATTTAGAATGGAGTTGATGAAGGGTTCCCTAAATCTTTCCAACAACTCTTGTCTCCTAATTTTGAATTCAACTTTCTCAGTGAATTCAGATTTGTTGAATACTTTTTGGAGTTTCAAGAGGTGATGATTCAAATAGAACGTATTGATCAAAGCGTTCTAATCAGAGTAATTATTTATCTGAGGAATGGTTCTTCTCTACTTATGATTTGGGATCTTGACATCATCTTGCATTTGATATATGTGACAAGAAGGTATGTTGGAATGATAAGCCTCAAATTTTTAGTTCTCTGAGTGTTGTTACCTTCTTTATTAGCCATTTGATTATTATTTTTGATCTTCAATTGGAGTTTTGGAGAGAAAAGTTGAGCAACAAATGGTTCTTGGCTATGATGAAATATTCAGAGAGGTTGTTTTCAATTGTGGATATGAGCATAAATGATATTTTGGATGCTGATTTTTAGTTTAGCAACAATTGTTTATCCCCTTGGATGTTGATTTTCTTTAAATCAGATCTCAAGTTGACCCTTTCAGTCTTGTTTGGAAGCTAGTGCATTCAATTTCAGACTTTCCAATCTCTTTCTAGAGATGGCGTATGGCCTCAAATGAGAAAAATGGTAGTTCAGACTAAGAAAAATCAACCTTTGGATAGATATCATGCTCATTCTAGTGGCTATGTTTGTACATTCTCTTGTACAAATGTTTGGGGCAGCGAACCATTGCTCGATTGGGCTTGGAATTTCAAGACTCTTACTATTGAGATCCTGTTTGATGCTTTAAGAAGTTATGCTGCTGTTTTTGAATTGATTAGATTATTATTCTTTGTGTTCAGAATGGTGTCAGTTAGTGACATTGCAGATGTTAACTCCTCAGAGTTTATTGGGCTTGAGATGCTAGATTTTGATTTCAATCCTTCCATGTTTCTCAGTTTGAACTTCAGGCATGTTAACTCCTTGAGGTTGGAGGGAAGGTTACTGCAGTTCTTGTTCAGTGGGTTCATTTGTATGATTAGAGTGGAGCAACATCAACATGGTGGGTCTTTTTAGAGATGGACATGGGACCCTAGGATCAGTTGGAGTGTCCTGCAATTGCTTGAGGACAAGTAATTTTGGGAAGGGTGGATTGTAATGTCCCAATTTTAGCCATACACTCTTCTGTGTCTAATAGCCTATTTTTGGAAGCCCATAGGCTAGTCAGAAGCTGAAATTAGGGTTTCCACTTTTGGAGGAGGTTTTGAAGGCTTGCATGTGAGATTTTTTGATGCATGTCTAGTGGAGCTTTCTGGATTTTTGGATGTGGTAACATGCATGACGAGATGACTTGCATTTTTGGTTGTTTCCTTGGCAGTTTTGGAGGCTTGCATGTTGGAGTTTTATAGTTTTGATTCTAGATTCCTTTTAAGTTTTCAAAGAACTTCGTGATGGTATGACATGCAACTAAATTAGAGAACTTTTCTGGACTTACTATTTTTAGTAAGTTGCGATGGTTGCCCGGTTTGTGCTCAAATGAGTTTGGAACAACTTACTATTTTAGTAGTATGCTATTTTTGGTAAGTACCTATTTTTGGTAGTGCTATTTTTAGTAGTAGTTCAACAGTTCAGTGTAGTGGCTATTTTTGGCAGGTCAGCTTGAGCAATTAGTCATTCTAGCATTCTTGGAGTTATTTTGGCAGGTTTGATATTTGGTGAAAATAACATTTTTAAGTGAAATTATCTCCTATGCAAAATGGACGACTTTATAAAGGGAATATTTAAGTTGCAAGTAATATTTTGATAAAGTGGAATTTTGGCTAAAGTAAAATGGGCGCCTAGCCTAGAGAAAGTATTTGCAAGTTATAAAGTCATTTCACTTAAATATTTCGATGCCTAGCCTATGAGGTATTTTGCATTTTAATAAAGGATTATTTCCCTCACATATTTGGACGACTTGGAGAAGAGGGAATAAATGAAATGCAAATGTGGAAAGGTGAATTTGGTTTTGAATGTCATATGGGCACCCTAATTGGAGGGAAAAGAAGATTTGAATCTAGTTGAGAAAAGGCTATAAATATGAATGTTGGGCTCTTTGTTTATCATTAGTTGTTTTACCTTATTGAAATGCTGTTAGATTGTTTACAAAACCTGGCTAAGGGGGAGCTTAGCATTTACTCCTTTCTTCGGGCCTGAAACTCTGATTCCCTAGATGGTCTATTGGGAGTGAGCTACATTCAGTAGTGCATATTGAGCAATATTGTTATAGTTTTGATGATTTTATTGATTTTCAGGGTGCTAGTTCATGTTTGGCTGAAGAGGATTTTCAATCATAGATATTTGTGTGATTTTTTGTGCATTTTGGGTACTTTCTCATTCAGTTCCTATACTCAAAGTGTCCCATATTGCACATTTCCAAATTTTATTGTGAAGTCTTTATTTTCTTAGGTTGGACCATACTTCTTCCTATTGCCTGGCATTAGGATTTGTGCCCTTCTTTAGAGGTTGTTTTGACATTTTCTATCCCTTGTTTGTTGGTCACCATGCCATTAGGGAGTTGTTTCTATAGTTTGGAGTGTATTGAGTGAGTTTGGTGAGAGATATAAGCATTTTAGTGACTATGTGCTTGTTGGTCTGAGTTTGTGTTTTGTTGGTTATTTATATCAAATTTTCTAGGAGTTGGAGTTTTGGCTTGATTTTCATGTTTGAGAGTCTTTTGGAGTTGGAGAGACATTTTATATCATTTGCAACACTTGGACTTCTATCAAATTTGGCTCTTGCAGGATTCTATTTCATATTGTAATGTTGATTCAGTAGTACTGATTAACTCTTTATTATCTCTGCAAATTTCTATTGTAATTCCCACTTTTAGTGGAAGAAGGTTGTCCTCCCCGCCTTGTTTACTTTTTGTTTAAGCATTATAATTCCCGCCTTTGGTGGAAGAGATAGGCCTCGCCATCTTTATTTTCTGTACTGCTCGCTGAACAAGCGAAAGGGGTCGACAAGCCACCCATTACTATACTTTCATGTGCTTGCATTCTTCATCATGTTGATCGACTGAGTCGTCAATCTACTCCTGCTGAATAAGTGGTCGAGTTGCATAATTTACATTTCCAACATTGTATTTTCATTTAGTTTGATACTAATGATCCCTAGCGCCATGTGATATCACCTCACCCATCTTGGGTCTTGAGTGAACACTCTTGGTGTAGGGTTACTTTCATCAGTTGATTTGATTATGCTAACGTTGACGGGTGCTATTGTTGAAGTGTTGTTTGTGAAAAATTGGAAAAAAATATAAGGGGGTCATTACAGACATGGCTTCATCTATCAGTGGTTACCTGATGAATGAAGGGAGAAGGATAGGTTAGATGAGGAAGATGAACCTAAAGGTTTGGATAAACTTGTTTAATGGTTGTCTTAGGGATTCAAAATTCGAGCACCATATATAAAAAATAACATTCAAGGTAGTATCTAGCACGCATAACAGAAGGGATTTTTAAGTAAGAGAATTTAATCATGAAGCAAGTCATGAAGATATTCCCAATTTAAATACCCAAGGTATGTACATTAGACTTAGGAATGCTATAAGAGACTTCAAGAGAGAGAATGTATTGGTACAAGAAAGATTAAATTTATCAAGTCTTATGATTTGGGTTTTATCTTCAATGTGTTAAAGGATGACAAAACTAAGTAAGCCCCTATGTTCAATTGAACTTGTATTCCATGAAAATATATATAATCTAATTCTAGATAAATGAATATATATAGTTTTGGCCAAATAAAGAGTAGAACCATTCTAAATCCATTTTCTTTTAAGGGAATGTGAATTCAAATTTAAAAAGTAGAAATTTATCTTCACTCTAATGATGAATACATGTGGATCTATGAATTTCCTATCCCATTATGCATTTAAAAGTTTGGCATAATGAATTATGGTAGGATAATTGGGTGAATATGATGGCTTTAAAGAAAGAGGGGTGTAGAGGAGGTCTAGGGTTTTATCCTTTAGTATATAGAAGATAATATGAGAGTGGTTCATTTTCATGTTGTGTTGATCCTATACATCATGTTCATTAGTTGGCCCATTTAGGACAAGGTCAATAGTGGAGGTTGGGACATTAAGGGTGGAAGATGTTGACTTCATCTAATAGTTTATAAAAAATGACTTAATTATTAAATTTAGTAAATTCTTTATACAACATATTTAATAAGCATAAGGTTTTATAACATTATATATTATAATAATACATATACATGTTATAATGGTATGAGACCTAATAAAATTGTTCTAATAGAGGGGCCAAGAAAATTGATGGAAATGGATGATATAGAATATTAGGAGAAAGAGGATTATGATGGAGGTCCATGGTGACCTCCTAAGAATGAGGAGTCTCTAATTTATACTAATACATTCTTAAATTATGGAGGACATGAAGCATGGAGGTGTTAGATGAGTGTGGGTAGTGAGAACAAGGCAATGGAGGAAAAGAATCTAACCATATATGAATGACAAAAATGTAGGAAAGGGAGTGAATTCCATAGAAGGAATACAAAATAAAGAGGAGATGGAATTTCATCATAGGGACAAAAGATGATTGTTGGATAGAGATGGTGTGAACAGTTGACATGGATAGTGATGGATCAAGGTAAGAGTAGTAGGGCCATAATGTAAAATAGGATGAAAAGATATAAGAGAAGCAAGGAGGTGAGATAAATGAGTGTATCATATATGTAGGATGTAAATAGTAAAGAAGGTGGAACTTGGATATATGATGTAATATAGGTATATGGAGAATCATATATGGAAGATTAACAAAGGGAGAATCCATACATCTACAATCCTAATTCAAAGGAATTTGGAGAAGATATAAGCAAGTTATGAAGAATTAGAGTTTCCACTAAATTATCTCTTAATGCTACAAATAAGTAAACCCTTTTATTTTTATTTTGGGAAGCACAATCTAAGACCTATTAAGCTATAGTAAGTTTCCGATTGATTAGCTTTATTTTGTGTAACTTATGGAAAAATTAGACTTTGCACTAGAATTCACCCCCAAGGCTACAAAATTAGTGAAAATATTGGATTATTTGTGGGAAGTGAGACCTTCAAAACAAGACATGGGAAGAAGAAGAAGAAAAAGCAAAAAAATGAAATGAAGAAAACTTGCAAAAGAACAAGAAGACGAGAAAGATGAAGATTTTATGCAGAAACATCCACAATTGATTAGCCATGAGCATAATGCTTTTGTAAAGAGCTAGGAAATGTTATCCTATAGTGCATATTAAGTTATGCATATATATAGGAGGTGTGGTTTATTTATTATCATCTTATTGAAGATTGTTGGAGGTATCCCCCTTGAAATAAATTAGGAGGTTGCCCCCTCAAAGTGGCATATTATTATCAAGTATTTTCATCATATTTCATATTATATTCTTCTATTACAAGGGGTTTTCTAGCACTTTGATCTCCAAGTCTAATTATCAACAAGAAAAAAAGTTTGTTTGATAAGAATAACTATATTGACTTAACCCTAGAAGCACTAGATCCATTGGCATTATTTAGGATGCTCTGTTTATTCTATTAATCCCAATTTATTCCACTTTTATGGTCATTTAAATCCTTCCACCATAGCTAATCTAAAATGCTGAAAAGGTTTTCTAGAACAAACATTTAGTGCATAAATTACACTATTATAATCCCTCATTGTAGGGTTCCTTAATTCTAGACTCAAATTTATTATCAATTGAGGTACTAATTTTGTGGCGACCCTTAGGTAGTTTGCTAATGAATTGATGTTAAGTACACCCTTTATGTACCATGTATTTACAATTAGTCTAACCTACACAACTAATACATTGAACCCAATACAACTTGTACATGAAGATAAAGGAATCATGTGAGATAAAATTATAGTAAGTTAGAATTCATATGATACAAATATATGGGATTTGCACATTATCTATCATTCATTATCCATGTCCTATAGTGTAATGTCCTCAATTAAACATCCTTAGGAAATAGACGATTTTTGAAACATGTACAAACCAAATTTATTATATAATAATCATTAATGAAGTATATTTGATTAAAAACCAATTTTGTTATGAATGAGAGAGTTAGTATCAATCCTAACACCAAATATGATCTCCTTCAATATCCATTAACGTGTTGTTATTGTTCAAATCACAATCCAATTATTCCACTTTTATGGCCATTTAAGTCATTCCACCACATCTAACATGAAATCTTGAAAGGATTTTCTAGAACAAACAATTAGTGCATAATTTACACTATTATAATCCCTCATTGTAGGTTTCCTTAATTCTAGACTCAAATTATTATCATTTGAGTTACTAATTTTGTGGTGGCCCTTAGGTAGTTTGTTAATGAACTGATGTTAAGTACACCCTTTATGTACCCTGAATTTATAATTAGTCTAACCTAGAAAGCTAATACATTGAACCCAATACGCCTCATACATGGAGATAAAGGAATCATGTGAGATAAAATTAAGCTAAGTTAGAAACTCATATGATATACATATATGGGATTTGTACCTTATCTATCATTCATTATCCATGTGCTACAGTGTAATGTCCCCAATCAGACATCTTAGGAAATATACATTTTTGAAACATGTGCAATGCTGAATTTCTTATATAATCATCATTAATGAATAATATTCAATCAAATACCAATTATGTTATGAATGAGATGGTTAGTATGAACCCTAACACCAATCTGATCCCCTTCAATACCGTGTGTTGTAAATAGCCTTATTACTCAAGTTACAGTTCAATGTCAACACATGGGAATATACACTTTCAAATCCTAACTCCACAAATGAATGATGATGAACAACAATCTACTGGCACAAGAGCACCCTAAGGGTGGGGTCCCATGGAGGGGTTCTTCCTGAAAAGTTTTAACGAGTACTGCTGAGCATTTTTAGGAATTTTTTAAAGGTGGTGATCCCATGAACTTATTAATGCAGCTCAACTTAAAATATTAAGCTCCAAATTTTAAGGAAGTTGGTGGTCTCATGAACTTATTGGTTGTGCAGTTCAGCCTAAAATTTAAGCTCCAAAATTTAAGGAAGCTTAAAAGTTGAGATGATTGACAAATGGAAATTAAAATTCCTAAACTGTAGGGGCAATCTCCAGCCCCACCCCAATTTCACCCCCTCAAATTTGCAGTCCTAAAAGGTAGGAGCTGCTATTCTTCAAGAACAAATTCCAATTAATCCTGCAGCAATTTTATTTTGACTTCATGAGACCTCCTGCTCCTTGAAAATAGATCCTGAAGCACCTCCATGGGACCCCACCCTAAGCCAACTGATACTGGACTAACAACAAGTTGTATAGGACTGTTAACACCAAGCCATGCTACTGCACAGATTGAAATAAATTAATGAAATCCAAATGGCCACTGGTAAACTAATACTGAACAAAAAATTATTGTAAGAGCAATATAAAATACTAAAAACACTCTCAAGAGTTTTCTACTCACAATAGAAGTAAAGTATTATGGCAGCTGTCGGTCTAAAAATATGTGGTATTTTTCCTCTACATCTAGTTACCTATCTACAATTAGTTGCACCATCTTTGCACCATCTTGGCCCTCAATTTATCCCCAACAGAAGATTTAAGGAATAAATAGAACGAGAATAAGAACTTGTAAATTGGAGGATAACTGAGACTCTAGTAAGCTTGAATTGAGAGAATACTATAGTAGCCACGACATGGAAGAACAAGGCATAGGAGGCGACCAAACTCCTCTTTATTCTCAATTCTATGATAATCTACAACAACATCTGAACCATAATGTCATTCTGTAGCAGCAGTAGAACTAGAATGTTATTGTGCATCCGCAACAGTAGAACCAAAATGTTTATGTGCATCCGCAACAACAACATAAAATTGTGCCTTTCAATGGTGAAATCTAATATTAATGGTGATAACTATGCTAATGGGACAACACCTTTCAATGGTGAAAGCTATAATAATGGAACTGTGCCTTTTAATGGTGAAAGCCATTATATTGTAGCTGAGCCTTTTAATGTTGAAAGCTATAGTAATGGTGATACCTATGATAATGATCTTCATCATCCACTTTAGCTGCAGAGTTTTCCCTTGTTCTTGCATGCTCTTCTTACCTTTTCCTCCTCTTGTCCCAATATCATTCATAATAATAATAATAGCCACTATATGTATCCACAAGCGAAAATACAAACTCTGCAGCAAGAACAATTTCAAATGTTGCAGCAAACACAACCTCAAAGACGAATTCAGCAGCAACAGTGGCCATGTAGCATGGAAATGCAATTTCAGAGATAGCAGAATATGGAAATAGAAATTCAATGAATTTGACTACTGCAGCAACAACACATGGAATAGAGCAAGAATGTGAAAGTGAATGATGTTTCACATTCAATAGGGACTATCATGGATTCTCTACCAACAACTCTACTAAATGGAGAGAAAAGAAAGCATGGAAGGCCAAGAAAACCATGTAAGCATGTAGCCAATGGGGCTTTGACACCGCCTTTGGGTTCTACCAAGATGCCTCAGGGCCTTCAATTTGGTACATTTTCTCCTAAATTAGTCTGAATCTTTTTGTGTCCTTTAAAGGCTCTCTTCTGTTGCTACAACATTTGTTTTGAGATTACCGCAAGCTTAGTTTTACTACAGTACTTTAGCAAACAAGACTACCTAAAAGAAACCATTCAAGATTGTGTATAGACAAAGTCCTAGAAATATTTCAAAATTGAGAGAATTTATGACAAATTATAAAATGTATGATTTTTTGTATTTTATTTAAATTTCAGTTTACAAAAACCAAAATAAAACAAAATGAGCAGCAGTAGTGAAGATAGTGGGCATGTTGAGAGGGGGAAGAAACCCAATTAGTTCATAGGGGGCAGCCTCAAACAAATCCATTTGATATCCCTTCTGAAGATTTGAAAAAATATGCAAAAGGCCCTTTTAATCCTAAAAAACTCTTCTTCAACTAGCATCATGTATAGACCAAGGCAAAGGGAAAAACACTGGGGGTAGTAGATTGTGGCTATGTCACTTTTGCAAAGATAAATATTATGGGAGCTATAGAAGAGTCTATTCTCATCTATTGAGTTTTGGAGTGCATGGGGTCAAGGGTTGTACAATTATAAAATATTTTGAGAGGATAGAGTGTTATAGATTGCACATGGAGGCCGAAGGAAGGCCTATGGATCAGCAAATGCAAACTCAATTTGCACATTCAACCTCACCTATGCCCTCTATGCTTGGTATTCCTAGTGTTGGTAGTGGTAGTAGTGGTGTGGGTGATGTTCATATTTCCACAAGAGGGAATAGGAAGGCTGCTACTTCTAGTGAGCAACAAAATACAGTTGCAAGTATGTTCAATGTGCAAGCACGGGATGTGGTAGAGTCTTCCATTGCCAAATTTTTCCATGCCCATGCCATCACATTCCATGTAGCACGTTCTCCCTACTTCAAAAAAATGTTTAGAGATGTGACAGCTGTTGGTACCTCATTCATTTTCCCTAGAGAAAATAAATTACCCACTACACTCCTTGACAAAGAATATTCTAAGGTGAGTGTGGTGAAGAAGGACATGAGACAGTGTTGGATTAGAACAAGTTGCTCTATTATCATGGATGGGTGGACCGATATTAGACAACAACCACTTATAAATATCATAGTCACATGTTCAGCTGGTTCATATTTCCTTAGAGCCGTTGATTGTTTTGGGAAGTGCAAGGATGCAAAATTCCAATTTAATATTTTGAAAGAGGCTATAGAGGAGGTTGGGGCAGCCAATGTTGTGCAGGTGGTTACTGATTCAACATGTCTATGTAGATTAGTAGGTTTGATGGTTGAGAGTGCTTACAAGCACATCTGTTGGACCCCTTGTTGTGTTCATGCGTTGAACAACACATTGAAAGACATAGGGAAGATAAATTAGGTGCACTAGGTGGTTGTAGAGGCTAGAGACATTCAAATGTTTATTTGCAACCATCACACCTCACTTGCCCTCTTTAGGAAATTTTCAAAGAAGGAATTTCTCAAGCTTGTAGCAACAAGGTATGCTAGCTACTTTATTTTGTTAGAGAGGATGCTTGAGGTACAGGGGGCTCTACAGTTGATGATGGTTAATTCAGAGTGGAATAGATGGTCTATAGAAAACATTGTAGAAGGGAGAAGCATCAAACAAAAAATTCTTGATGATAATTGGTGGTCCAATGTGAGGTAAAAAATTGTTATTGATTGCTGATTTTATAAAAAAAAATATATGATTTTATTATTTTTTTATTTTCGAAGTTCTAACTTGTCTTTTTTCAAATTTTTGTTTGTAGATTTATTTGTTCCATCATTTCACTAGCTGTGGATGTCATTAGATATGCTGATACAAACTCTCCAAGTCTTGGAGAGATTTATGAAACCTTTGATTCCATGCTTGGAAAAATGAAGAAATCAATTTTTGATAGGGATCCTAATTCGAGATTATATGAGCAAAAAATTAGGCCCATTGTGACGTAGCGGTGGAATGCTATGAACACCCTGCTTCATATGGCAACCTTTGCTCTTAATCCCAAATGGTATGTACCTGGACCTGGTAGGATGCCTCCTTGTGATGACGATGAGGTGAAAGAAGGGTTTATGAGGGCCCTTCCAAAAAAATATTCTGTTGAGGAGGCCAGTTTAGTTTGTACATAGTTCACTGACTTTGTTAATCTCCGTGGTCCAACATTCGACAAACCAAAGGCTAGGGTAGATAGAACTACAGTAGCTCAAAGAGATCCTATTGGATGGTGGTCATGGCATGGGAAGGATGCACCACAATTGAGGATTCTTGTTATTCGCCTCCTTTCATAGGTAAATTGGTAATACATTAGATTAAAATAATTTGATTTAGATTAGTGTTGAAGTTTGAACATTTATATAATCATAATTTAAATTAAATGTCCTAATTAGTAAATTACTAATTTAGTTTTTGTCTCCTCTCACAGGTTGCTAGTTCCTCTGCTGCAGAGAGGAATTGGTCAACATATGGATTTCTTCACTCTATCAAGAGGAATAGGCTGATTTCTAGATGGGTAGAAAAATTAGTGGCTGTGCATAGTGCTTTGTGACTCTAGGATCATCAGACTCCTGAGTATAGATATACTCCAACATTACGGTGGGATGTTGATCCAGAGGACATTGCACAAATTGATGAGGAGGAGGAGAGACGTGAGGGATTGGTTGGAGTTCCATTAGATGAGCCAACCCCTCATAGTGACAGTGACTCAGATTCTGAGTCTAATTTTGATGCAATGTTTGCAGATGCTGAGTAGCGGCAACCATCATACTTTCTATTGCTATGTTTTGGACACTTGTGACTTTATCATTTTGACAATTGTAGTACAAAATTGTAGCCTTTTGGGCATTTTATTATTTTATATCATATGCACATTGACTATTTGACATGAATTATGGTCCATGGAAGCAAATAGGTAGTTGAAGTATTAATTTGTTCGATAATTCGATTCTATGATGCATATGTCAATATGATTGGTGATTACATTTGCAACTTTATGAATGTTCATTGTTATGATTATCATTACTCATATGAATATCTGAAATTTCCCTATATTTTTAAAATTTATCTCTCTCTCTCTCTCTTATATATATACTATACAGCTGTCCCCCCGTCCCCTAAAATCCCCTCAAAAAATTGCCATCCCCGAAACTCGTCCCGCCGTCTCGCCATCCCCCCATGTTCCATGAAATTGCTTTACCCTCTTTTTAGGCCCATTTTAAGTAATTATTTCATTTACATCACACCATATATCATTTGCATTTATTGGATTCATGCACCTTGCTTTTGCTGTCAACATTTTTATTTGCATCTATATAAGTTACCCCGACGGAAAATTTTGAAGGAGGGAAAATTGTATTCAATAACCTATATACACACCTACCACCTATAGTAGCATAGATAGAATTTGGTTGGAGGATAACGCCTTTTAATTATGCAACATCATCCATTAAAAGATCAAATTTATTAAAGATTGCAACATCATCCATTTTAAGTAATTATTTCATTTACATCACACCATATATCATTTGCATTTATTGGATTCATGCACCTTGCTTTTGCTGTCAACATTTTTATTTGCATCTGTATAACTTACCCTGACGGAAAATTTTGAAGGAGGGAAAACTGTATTCAATAACCTATATACACACCTACCACCTATAGTAGCATACATAGAATTTGGTTGGAGGATAACACCTTTTAATTCTGCAACATCATCCGTTAAAAGATGAAATTTCTTAAAGATTGCAACATCATCCATTTTAAGTAATTATTTCATTTACATCACACCATATATCATTTGCATTTATTAGATTCATGCACCTTGCTTTTGCTATCAACATTTTTATTTGCATCTGTATAACTTACCCCGATAGAAAATTTTGGAGGGAAAACTATATTCAATAACCTATATACACACCTACCACCTATAGTAGCATACATAGAATCTGGTTGGAGGATAACGCCTTTTAATTCTGCAACATCATCCATTAAAAGATCAAATTTATTAAAGATTGCAACACCATCCATTTTAAGTAATTATTTCATTTATATCACACCATATATCATTTGCATTTATTGGATTCATGCACCTTGCTTTTGCTGTCAACATTTTTATTTGCATCTGTATAACTTACCCTGATGGAAAATTTTGAAGGAGGGAAAACTGTATTCAATAACCTATATACACACCTACCACCTATAGTAGCATACATAGAATTTGGTTGGAGGATAACACCTTTTAATTCTGCAACATCATCCGTTAAAAGATGAAATTTCTTAAAGATTGCAACATCATCCATTTTAAGTAATTATTTCATTTACATCACACCATATATCATTTGCATTTATTATATTCATGCACCTTGCTTTTGCTATCAACATTTTTATTTGCATCTGTATAACTTACCCCGACATAAAATTTTGGAGGGAAAACTATATTCAATAACCTATATACACACCTACCACCTACAGTAGCATACATAGAATCTAGTTGGAGGATAACGCCTTTTAATTCTGCAACATCATCCATTAAAAGATCAAATTTCTTAAAGATTGCAATTATATCAGTATCTGTATTGGAAGCTTTTGATTTAGAAGAAGATTTGGAGGAGGATGCTTTATCTTTTCTTTGCCATGGAGGAATTTTATATCCATGGTCAATATCTTTATCAATCCCTTTGGAGGGTTTCTTCTGCAACTTGAGTTGTTTTTCTACCTCGGCTTTATCTGATTCTAAGATTTTGAGTTTTGCTAAATGCTGGTGGACAACTTTCTTTCTTTCTTCTTTTGTTCTTGCCATCTTGTAAGGATCTTTGAATTTTTCAATCTGTATTTTGACCTTAAGATCCTAAAGAGTGTCCTTAAGAAGAGAGATGAGGAAATCCTCATCAGGATATGAACTTTTTGGTTCAGGATCAGACAAATTCTGCATATGTCTATATCGATCTTTAACATATTTGAATTTTAGCATAAAATTGGAATCAGGAGCAACTTCAACTAATTCGTACAAATCTTGTAGATCAGAAATATTGCTACTATCAATAAATTCCCATTCTAGATTATTATATTCAAACATTGCATAAATCTTTGTTCCAGGATTTAACTTCTTGGGACAGTTAGTGGCATAGTGTGGTCCTTTACAAATAAAACATTTGATTCCTTTGGGGACCTTATTATTTCTTTTCTTTAGCAAGTATGGTGGTGTTTTGTGAAACTTTCTTCTTTTATAGGGAATTGCCCTATATTTCTTTTTGTAACCATACTTACCATGTTTGCTGCACTTAAAGATGTATTCTCCTTAATGATACTTATTTCTTGAACACCTTTTGCATTTGCATTTTCTGCCGCAACCACCTTTTTTGAACTGTTTCAACTATTGAAAGTCTTTTAGCTGATTTATAGGAGGAAGATCACATAATTCTTTCAAGTTATATGTATAGTTGTATTCCTCCTTATTGAGCTGCAAGGCTCCTAATAAACACTGCTTTTCCAACTTATACCTTATTAATCTTTTAATTATTGGAAAGCTTACATCATCAAGCTACTTATGTTCTTTTCTGATGATATAATCTTGAGCCCAAGCCCCTAGACCACAAGGAAGAGAATTCAGATAATATTGTTTTGTGGGTAGGTCATGCATCTTGTTAGCTGCAACCATGTAAGATTCAAACATACAATTGTATTCATCAAATTTAGCTAGATTTTTTAGCTTCATGGATTGCAGGATTTTATTGGCTTCTAAGACTTGATTTGAAATATCATCACAAAAAAGATCAGTTAATAACCATTTAAATTTATCAAAACTTGCTTGAAAGATGTCATCTTTTCCCAAATTTTTTGGATCTACTAAAATTGGATCTGTTGGTTGAGTTGGGATGTTTTTGGGCATTGGTCCCTGATCTGGTAGATTGTTCCACTAGTTTCTCAATTTTTGAACTTTTGTTGGTTCCGTCCATGAACCACTTCTTTCAAACATGTTCTCCAATGTATCGATCCAGGTACAAATTACTTCATAGGGATTTACCAGCTTATCAATGTTCAAAATGTAACCGCTGGAAGCATATGGTCTCATTTGTTCAGGCTTGAGATTTTGTGTTACTGGTTCTTGCATCTCAATATCCACGGTTAGCTTCTTCAATGATTCCCATGGTTCTTTTTCTTCAATTTTCTTATATTCAAAAAAATCTAGATTTATTTCTTCAAAACCATTATCTATAGAAGAATCATAATCACTCAAACTTTCAGAAACAACTAAAGTATTTACATCAGAAGACTCAACATCAGACTCTTTATTGGCACAACCAGGTTCATCCATATAAAATGGTTCTTCTTGTTCTTCATTGACTCCCAATTCTGCAAGCCAATCTTTTAATAGTTCTTTGTTGGCTAGAGTACGTTCCTTAATTTTTGGCATGGGAACATGTGGGGTTGGCTTGTGTGAAGGTTTTCTAGAAGTTGAAGCCTTATCTTCTTCTGAGTGAAGAGATTTTTTTCTCTAAATAAGAACCTTCTTGTGGTTGGGAGGTTGTTCCACAGATTTTCCTTTTTTCTCTCTGTCTTCTTCTTCTGAACTATCCTTACCAGTTTGGGATACTCTTATCTTTTTTGTGAGCATCCTTACCTTTTCAAGTTTCTTGGCAACACAATCTAAGAGGGTTTTATTTTCTAAGACATTGAATTTTCTTGCAGTCTCATTGTTCTGTTGGTCATCATAAATATGGGTAAGGTAGTTGTCCTGATGTTGCTATGTGGAGATAACTGTCTTCACACTTTTGTGGACTTAATTTGCAATATAGCTAACACTTGCTATGCCATTAGATAGAGTAGAGCAATAATGTTCAACATTTTTAACATAAGTGTTATACCCCAAAATTAAATTTGTCACACTTAGATATTTTGAAGAAATAAGTAAAAGTCTTGTTAAATTAGTCAAAAAGGTCAAAATTTGGGTGTGCACGTCTTGCATGAGGGGTTAAAACAAAAAATTTACAAAATCTGACGATCTGGGTTTGCTTAGAGTAGCTTAATCTACAAAACCGAGATCTCAGTTTTTCATCCCTACTTTTTAGGAAAACTGCTATTTTTAGAAACTTTCTAAAAATAGTAACTTTTTCTGGGTTTCTTTGGAAATGGATATTGGCAAAACTTTCTAAAAATAGAAAGTTGGTCTGTTAGGGTCCAAACTAATTTTGATTGGCTCAAAATACGTCCATATCAGGCTGGTGTAGTCAGAATCTCAAAATAATCAGTTTTGCCTTATTAGGTTTATTTTGCTTTTTCAGAAGCATATCAGGAGCTCTAAGGTCATCAATGGAGGTCAATTAACTACCAGGCGTCAGATTCAACATTAAAAATATTCGGCAGAAGGCGAGTTGGTGAGCCAGCATGAAGAACAGAGAAAGAAGGTAAAAATGATGAAAATTTTCTAACACTGGTACACTTGGGCGCCCCATGAAGGAATAGACGCCCATCTTTTCAGGGCACTAGATGATGGAATTACGGTTTGTACCTCCAACCAAAGTTGCTTAGTTTTCTAGCAGCTCCGCGACGAGTCCTATGGTGCAGTCATCAGATTATCCAGTCATATGGAATTCAACGCTGAATAGGGGTATCCAAACTGAAGTCAAAATGAAGAACATGAAAATTATCAAAATTTGATTAAGTGTGGAAACTTTGGGCACCCCTGGTGAAGAAGGGCGCCCACCTTTTTCAAGCACCTAACTTAGCAGTTAGGGTTTGAGAATATGCTCGATCTCTTCAATATTCAGCCGGCTTCGACACGCCTGTCTCCGTCAGATCATCTGACTAGTCATTCTCCAGCAGATTCAGATCAACGAAGAACATACAGAATGAAGGTTTCAAACTGGAAGGTGAAAATTGTTAAAAATGGCTAAGTCTGGAAGGTTTAAGTGCCCCAGGAGAGAAAATGTACCCAAGTTTTCAAGGGCTCAAACATATGAATTCATAGAAGTGGCTCTAATATGATCTCTTCACAATTGATTCGGCTTTCCAACAAGATATCCAACACGTCAGTTGGAGGTCGCAGTCACGAGATACAAGGAGCTTAACAGAGGGTCTGACGAGGGCTAAAAACTGAAATTCAGAAGCAAACAAGAAAAAGTGGAAAATAAACTAACTCTGCTGAACATGGGCGACCCCAGCCAAGAAGGGCACCCAAACTTTTGAGGGCCTAAAATTCATCGTTTGACGAAGTATCTCCTAGAAGACCCCTCCTAATATCTCGTCAGCTACGCAATGAGCATAATAGGTAGTCAATCTGATGCCCGAGTCACCAGATTCAACAGGATCATCTATAGAAGAGGAGTTAATGAAGAAATTGAAGATCATAAAAATGACTAACTCTGAACAAAATGGGCGCCCCTGGAAGGAAAAGGCTCCCATGAATTTAAAGGTCGAGATGAAGTTTTTTGCCAGAGACTCCTCCAGAACAACCTTCTTAGAATCAGTCAGGCTCCGCGATGAAACCTTCAGCTCGCTCATTTGATCAATCTGCAAACCGAAAATCGAAGGCGAAGTGGGGGGTCAAAATGACAAAAAGCTGAAATACTGAAAAATTGACTAACACTGCTTAAAGTGGGCACCTCTGGTGAAGAAGGGCGCCCATCTTCTCATGCCTTAGAAATTTTTCAAGATTTCCAAGAAGTTTCAAAATTGCAAGTGAAGGAAGGTGTCCAAGTTCAATGAAGCTGAGATTTTAGGGTTTTGGAAATAAAAGCAAAAGAAAGCAAAGTAAAAACAAAACCCTAAGTCTATTTAACACCTCTCTTTCATGTTATTTTTATTATTTTTGCAGGTGGCATTCAAAGGAGAAAGTTGGAGCAGCAAGTTTGAAGAATTTTTTCAAGATTCAAGTGCTTAGCTTGCTGGTTTTTCATCATATTTTTTAGACCAGCAACATAAACCCTTGCTTTTTCAAGCTTTTTCATCCAAAAGTTCAAGATTTTCAAGGAGAAGGCCAAGATTTTCAAATTTTCAGCCATAGGGGTCTTTTTACTTCCTTCTTCTGAAGGAATTTTTTAAGAACTTCATCAAGTTGCAGCAGCTGCTTTTTGTTTCCATGTCAGTGAAATCCTCAGTGCATTCAGTTTTCAATCATCTGGGTCCTCTCAAATCAATCTTCTGAAGAAAAACCCATATCATAGCTTCTTTTCAAAAAAGTTTCAAATCCTAGGGTTGGCTGCTTTTTCGATTAGCCATCAGTATTTTGCAAATCTAATCATCTGAGTTCATTTCTAATCATATTCTGAACAAAACCTAGGTGCCAATTTTTTTTGTGAAAATTTGAAGAAATTAGGGTTTGCTGCTTTTTCAGGCAAAATTCAAAATTTTCAAAAATGGACGATCTAGGTTGTCTTGCAATGAAATTCTGAGCAAAACCCATATCTTAGAAAAAATTTCAAAAAATTTGTCCATTGGAGTAAGAAAATCAGCATTCTAAAAATAGAAGTTGCTCAAGACTTGTCTCAACCTAGGCGAGTTTACAGTCATTCTTCAAAGTTTTCCAAAATGGAGTACACTCCCAATGTTTACAGGACTGAATCAACCCTCTATCATGATTACCTCAAAACAACTAAAAAAAACTTGCATCACATCAAGCCGGTATTTGATGTACACACTTTGGAGAGCGTAGGCAACACCTCAATCAAGAACCTGGGACACTCTGGACTCCTCACAATAGCGTCTATTCCTATATCAGTTCAGAGTCTTGAGTTCGTAATCGCTTGCATCAAGCATTACAACCCGGCTACAAGGGAGATCCAGTCAGTTGATGGCAAATTGATTTGCAGTATGAAGCCTAATGTGATTGAGAAGTGTTTTTCCATTCCCCCATGGCCTGAAAGTGTTACTATCTCAAAGGGTGAGTGTGAAAAGATATGGGAGATGCATAAGGAAAAATACAATAAGAAGATTATATTGAAGTGAATTAAAGAAAAAATAAAACTCTGCCAAGTCATATTTCGATGATGTCAACAAAGTTTGAGAAAGTGGCCAATGAGGTTGAAGATTTCTTGAGATCTGTTGCAGATGCTGAAGATATTCTAGAAAAGTGGTGTTTTGCTATTGATGGCATAGATGCACCGAACCAGGACACAATTTCTAACTTCCTAGTGGATGTGATCGAGCTTTAAAGCAACTTTCTTCTAGAAGCTTTCTTTCCCACTTTCTTTCTATTCTTGGAATGATTCTTATCCATTCTTTGAGAATTCTTTGAGAAGAGAAAGAAGATAAAATGTAATAGTTGGCATTTCCCGCTTTTTGCTGCTTTCTTAGGTGTTAGATGTTATCTTCTTTCTAGATTTAGTAATAAAGCTTGCTTGCTGAGCAAGCCCTAGATTGTGAAAGTAAGGAGATTTTAGGGTTCCCTACTCCTCTACTTGTCTATAAATAAGAGCCTTTGCTCATTAGTTTTTTTTAACGGTTATTGTGATAGCAAATTGCGAGCCTGTATTGCAGCAAGTTGTTATTCAGTTTCAGTTCACTTTGTTTTAACCATGCTAGTGATAACAAAACGCTGAGCCTATTGTGCCTTCTATTTATTATTTGAGTGTTGTTCAATTGTGTTGTGATAGCAAATTGTTGAGCCTCTTTAGCTAACAAGGAGTTAGTGTGATTGTTATTTTCTATTATGTAAGAGCAAGATTGCAAGCCTCTTTAGCTGCAATTTCTTGTTCCAGGCATGTTAGAAGTGAGCTTTGTTCCAAAATTTTGAGTAATAAAATCATGAGCCTCCTTTTCCTTGGTCCAAAATCTCAGATTTCCATTATTTATGTCTACTATTATGATCTTGATTTCAACTTGCATTGAATTGTGTAGATGTTTGTTGAGAGAGAGTTTATTGAAGTATTTTGTCATAAATCAATCTTGTTCATTTCTAGTTTCTCTTGCTCTGCTTATTACTTGAGAAGTTAGAAACGTCTTTAGTTTAAGTTAGTCGTAGTTGAAGGTCTTAAATCATAAAATCTCAGCTGCGACATTTGTGTTTAATAAACCTTATGCTCTAAGCTGATCAAAAAGATAGGCAACTTAGTTCTTAGTTTACTTTCTTTCAACACCATCAACAAGAGGGAGCTTCCCCTCCTAATTTGAAGAGCAGTTTATCTGTGCATAGCTGTTCATTTCAAATACGCATTCCGGAGGTGCGAATTTAAACGCCAACAAGAAGTAAAAGCCTTTTGTTGGTCTTCAGAGACAATATCTAACTTATTTACAACTTCTAATGCTAAATATCTAGAAAATCTAACATCTACTGCCAAGTCATCTAAATTATCTTGCGCATAAATCATCCATTGTGCCATCCAATTTCTCTGGGATTCAGAGTTCTTTTGTTTCTTACCCAGGTTTGTATGAAGGCGTGCTTCATATCTTTCCCATAATCTTTTGTCAGAATTGATTACTGTGAAGGTTTCAGGAGTTGGCCATCTACCAAGTTCATAACCTATGATCTCCTGTTCTTGGTTATTCAATTCCATCTTATATATACTCTTTTTCTCAAATCCTGCTCTTGGGAGCTTTGATTTAGGCATATTTTCTTTCATCATGCAATTCCTTTCACCCATTTTAGTGAGCTTGATTCCTTTTCCTTTCTAATATGTTTCGTGTTCTTCTTTTGGAGTCAAGGAAATTTTTTTACTAACCTGTCGTGCTAGCCTGTCCATGAGTTCTGGATTACTGCTAAGATCAGAGAGTGTAGCCAAAGATGCTTGGGAAGGATAGATGGTTGTTTATATAGGGGGAACTGACTTGGTCCTAAATATTATTTAGGATTATAGTCAAGGTATGGTTTATTGGATGTGCTTGGGAAGTTGCGTGACATGGAATATGATCTTTGAGACATGCTGGGTCGTCCACTGGTTGCTCAAATAGAGTTTCATCAGGAAGAGCTCTAAGATCTATGCTAGCAAGCCTACGACTTTGAGTTTGGGGTTTCTCAAACAAGATATGTCTAGAGGGGACTGGAAGTTCTTGAAACTTAGGCTGGGATTGGTTTATAAGTTTTTCTATAATAGGAAAACCAATGTCAAAGCCAGTGGCATCTATATGTCTTCCAAAATCATCAAAATTTTTATTTGCATCTATATAACTTACCCCAATGGAAAATTTTGAAGGAGGGAAAACTGTATTCAATAACCTATATACACACCTACCACCTATAGTAGCATACATAGAATCTGGTTGGAGGATAATGCCTTTTATCTGCAACGGAAGATAAAATGTAGATTGGACATATTTATTATCAAGATTAATGGTGAAGTTTGGTTTAATAGATAATCTAGCATCACCAAATTGTTCTTCATCAGAGGATTTAACCAGGGGACCTCTAAATTGACCGATAACGGCTTGATCCTAGACTCTACATCGGGTATCTATAAGACTGGAAAAATATTTAGCACCTATATCGTAATTGAAGTGAGGATGTAATATGATGTCAACCCATGAAAAATGCACATGAAAGAAACCTTTTTCTTTCCATCTCTTAATGTCTTCAGGGAGCAAAAAGGGAAGATAGACTGGATAAATACCAACACCAGAAACTCTAAGATTTATTTTTGATTGCCTTACCTAATTCATCATTTTAGCTTTTATGCCCTTTTCTGGATACAAATAAAAAATTTTAACATCTGGGAACTTGAAATTTCCATTCTTATCTACTAGTTCTTCCTTATATTGGAAATGATTGTGGATAATAGAGGAAAGAGAACTGCTTGCATTCATAGAGCGCTGACTAGCCATTATGAAGAGATGAGAACTTACTTGATTTCGCTAGACCTTTTGCTGCTACGTTTTCTGTCTTACTGCTCACCCTTCACATGCCTGTCCTTTGGCTTCAACACGGGCTTTATGGTCTTACTGTGGATCCACAACTACTTTGGATATCTATGTTCTTTTAGAACTCAATTCTTTAATGGCTAACAGAACCTAAGGAGACAATAGCCTTTCCAAAGTCCAAACCAAAACCAAAATAATGACAATAACTGCATAGATTACTTTGACAAAAGTTTCAAACCCAGATGAACAATAAACACTAGTATATGTATCTTGAACTTTCCGTTCAACATCAGGCATGGTATTCGTAAATGACAAATGCAATGAAAGCAAGGAAACAAAGGCAATAGAAGATAAATAGATCAATTTTACACTGATAACTTAATCCAGATTCAAAGGCCAGAACACATGTCTTGGCTCTGATACCATTTTGCGGAATATAACAATCTTTGAATTATATTATTTCAAATTACTGTTACCTATTTTTCACTACCAGCTCAAAACAGGTAGAGCTGAATTGCATCCATCAATGAAGGTACAATTTTTTTTGTTGCTTAAAGTATTCATTATGTTCTAGAACTTTGATACTTGTGATTTTTAAGTGTTATTATGCAAATGTTTATAACAAAGGAACTCATAAATTTGCATAAAAGAATGCTATTTTATTCATATTGGAAAAACTGAGGTCCCGCACAAGCCGCAGGAGTAGCCAATTTGATTTTTATAAATCAAATAATGAATACAAAAAGGAAATGTGCACAACACAACTGAAAAGTATATAGGTATAAGAGAGAAGGTGATTCGTCATTGCCTAGAATGACGAATCATTGTCACATTCAAAGTCTTCAGTTGTGGCTCCAACTCTAGCTCCAACTCCAAGCTCTGATGCACCTGCAAGGTTGATAGAAGTGTGGTTAAAGAAATGTGAATCACATCCTTCCTTATGCCTACATTACCAATAGAGATGTGGTACACATTCAATTAGGCATTCATCAGATGATTTGAACAAAATGAAAATGACATGATTAGGAGGCACAAAGTCCAATGGAAGCTTTCAACTTCATTTATTTTGCTAATACGTTTGTTTAGTGTGCAGGTACAAGTATAATTAGATCATTCCAATTAACAGATATTGTTATGAGTGGTGCAAAATGTGGCTCCCACAAGGGTTGAGCCCAACTCATTAACAATAAAAGAGCAGTTATATGCTATCAATCCTACGGATGGCATACAAAATACATATAGAAGGATAGTCATGCTTTGTATTAATACAATGTCAATATTCACAATCAACAACAATGACATGAACTATGAACATCATTAAGTGGCAATGCTAGTAGCAAAAGGATTTCAGCCATAAAGCTTAAAATACAAAGTACAAATCCATTAAAAGCTTTATATCATGGTTATAATCACTAAGATCCACATGTGTAGATGGTCCAAAGAGACTAACTCATGCAATGTAGAAGAAACCATTGGACAACCACATTACAGTTTGACAGTGTTTCCAGAATGAGCATACATACCCTAGATTATCATACGTGATGCTGATTTACATATTGGAGCAATATATAACAACGCAAAAGCTCATGTAAGGATAAAATAACAATTAAATGGTTCATACATGGAGTAAATTATTTCAAAGACAACATCATTATGAAAATAAAGTGAAAGCACAAATGTTCACAATCCTCATTTCAACATTGTGACATGATTCAATGTTTTGAAAATAAATCACATGGGAGCATTGAGCTCATTTAGCTGTTTTTAAAGAAAGTAAGGTGTCACATAGGGGATGAGGTCTCAAAGATATAAGGATCAAAGTCATATTGCATGACATTGCATTCTTCGTCAGTCACTATTCAAGAAGGCAATAAGTGCTCAATGATAGTACCTTTAAGCAAGTCAACAACGCTTTGATACAAGAGGCATGACAATGGAGAAAATCAGATTACGGTGCACAAGTAGAAATATTATCAGCAATCTCAAGCATGTAAGGATAATACTTTGAAGTAGTATGTAATAGAAGTGACAAACAGTTGAATGCATATCGTGGTTATATGTTAGTGGTTACAAAACCCCGAAGGTTGCTGCCTCTTTTATAAGAGGTGTCTTTTTCAAAGTCATGAGTGATTCATCAAAAAAAATCAAATGAAAGTTACATAAAGAAGTTGATGTCATGTTATTATGATTTTAGAAGGTCAACAACACCTTATTCATAATGAGGAAGTGAACTTTGTAAACAAGTCTCATAATAATGCAAATTACAGTGACTTTCAGGCTTGAGATTGTTGAATTATGGTAGCTCCGGTCAGATATAGAAATGATGATCATATGTGTGTGTATATATATGTCAGTATGTACTGACATATGTATACACACATATATATATATATTAACTGTATATATTATCATTTATATCGAAATCTACTACATTCCAAGTATACTATTGATCTGCATTTAGAGGTTATTAACTGCAGATTATTAGCATTTCGTGTTTTCATATATGATCCCGATCGAGCATCATTATCAGTGATCATTTCCATATTGGATATTATTTATTTGTGCAAGATAAATTCAGATCAAACTTGGTAAGCATTTATGTTTATTAAGTAACAAACTCCGATTAGAGATCGAGTGTTTAGTTAAGATGAAAAGGCACAATTCATGAGACATCTCATGAACGGACATGCCTCCACTTTGTGGAGACATGTCCGCTCATGGGATGTGTCTCTTCCTTATATATTTAATGTAAGTATGATCCGCAATGGGAGACATTGAAATAAATAAATGTTTTGCTCTTGTAGATCGAATACCATTAAGGAAAAATTTAGACTTGTGAATTCATGATCAATATTTTTCAATACTGATTTGGCATCAACTTCTTATTTTTCAAGTTCAACATTCTATGCATACAATCTGATCATGAAAGTTTAACATGGTATCAGAGCGGTTTTTGTGAAGATCTGATCAAATTTGTGAATTTCATAGAAGAATTTAAGCAATCAAATTTGTTATACAGTCTGGAGGTCGAATTCTTTGTTTTGGTCATTGTTATTACCATTGATGAAGAATCATTCTACTCTTTATGATTATCATCAAAGTTGATATAGCGAAGTTATTTTATTCATTTTATTTGCCACCGTGGTCGAGATTTTTATCTCTTCAAGCAATGTTGTAATGCTGAGCGGCACCATTCATGGGAAGGATCTCCTTCATTCATGTATTCTTGTAATGCCTAGATCTAACAATGGTTTCATATGTTTTCACTCTCCTAGAGGCTTCATTAAGAACGACAACCTTTATTTTTCTATTTCCATGAAGTTTCGATGTATACATAGAAGGAATATCGGTCATCAAGTTTGCCGGGAATAATTCAATTATTGGAAAACATCGGGCTCTGTTGAAGTTCCTGTGGTTGATTCGTCTATGCACTGGACCATATGTGCGATTGTTGTTGCCGAATTACTCACTGCCAGATGGAATTCATCGTTGATATTTTATGAATAATTGGAGTGCTCATGTTGTGAAAGAAAATGGAGTTTTCCATGATGGCAGAGACGAAAGGTTTACAAGATCATTGTGTATCGGCGATGGAAACAAATGGAATCTCTATATATTTGTGGATGCTATTGGGACCTAAGGTGGAAACAAGATTATACGTTGACGTCATTCTGAAGCTGCGACTGTCATCAGTCATCCTGATGAGCGCTCACAAGATCTCAATCTTGTTGCGAACCTCATCCAAGTGCGACGAAACCCTTAGTCTCAGCGACTCTGCTCACAGATCTTGTTTGTAACCTGCATCGTGATATCATACTGGACATTTATTATCAGCACCTGGAGTTCATTTAAGGCTCGCTCAAAGATATCACTCGCATCCCTTTGAAAAGGCAATGGCGATTTCCACCCTTCAAGGATTCTGTGATGTTACTTGGTTTTACTCCCTATGAATGAATATATCAGTGTCCGACTCTGTGTATGCACTGACACTTCAATTCTAACACTAATGATTTTCATGACATCGATGAGTGTCTATACTCCTGGGAGGCACTGCTTGAAACCGCAACATAACAATTGTTTGCTCCATCATTACCTTCCGGACCTAGTTACAGAGTCAAAAGCTTCGTGTTGTCTTTTTCTTGTAGCAGGTTGTGTGGAAACAATTGATGCTAAGTCACTGGACATGCATGATTGTCAGAATCAAAGGCTTTAAGAGCTGTGATTTACAATCTGGCGACATCAGGGATATTATAAATCCTGAATGGGCTTTCAATCAACAGTACTGTTCGTTATTATTGAACGAATTAATAGATAAGTATTTTTTTATTATTTATTTATATTTTTTAGATAAATCTCAATTTGTTGAGTTGAGTAGATCTGATGTCAGTTATTTATTCATGTGTGTAGTAAAGTTCATGAATAGTGATCTCTGAAATTAGATCCTTTGGAAGACACTTTATCATTATGAATTGCTTCATACTAGTTGCGTAGATTATTGAGTGTGACTTAGAAATGGAAAAGAGAACTGCAAGTTCGATTGTGACATCGACACCATTCTCTATGTGCCTGGACCACGATGGTGCCTTGAGAGGCCTGGCCCTATGTTGAATATGCTGGATGCATAATGTGTCTACGAAATCTGAGTTGAGCAGACCATCTTTTTTGTACTAAGATTAGCACTCTTGAGAGGATCAAAAGATGGAAGAAAGAGTTATATCAAAATTCAATAAAGATAAGTTCTTTATTCCTTCTTTATGACTATTTGATATATTTATTTTATAGGTTGATTTACTTATTCATGTTTCAATATTGTTCATAAATTCTTATGTATTCATGCTATAACCTGAGATAGTAAACTTTGTATGATTCCAGCCTTGATATTTCTTTGGATAGTTATAAATTGTTAGTAATCACTATCTAAAATGCTTCTAGGAAAAATCTAGGAGCAAGAAGGTAATGAGAGATTGCTCAATGATGACAAGCTTGTGGCATCTTATGAGGAAGTCATTCTGACCAAAAAAATGATCAAGCATGAAATCACAACTTGCAGTCATGGGACTGAGTTGATGGCTAGAGGGAGTTCACTTCCAAAAGTCTTCTTTGCAATCTTTGAAGTAGGGGTCAAGAGGGAGTTTTGTAACTCACTGAGAAGAAGTGAAGATTATTGTATTGCAAAGCTAGGTGCTAAATCTTTAGAAGATCCCTTCAACTGCTGAGATTAGAATTGCTCAAGACTGTCATATGGATTTGAAATTGGTAGCTCCACAAACCTATTCAGAATAGAGTGATCTGGGATGAGGTTGAAGAGGACAGCCCTGAATCTCTACAAAGATGTGCATTGGAAACCATTTCTCTAAAGCTAGTGTTGCAGGAACTCTTGGATGATGAGGTTAGGAGGTTGATGCAAGCTTGAAGATTCAGAGGGAGCCTCCTGAACCTAAAGAAGATGATCATGTTGTTTCAGGTTGAGGTCTGCGATGATATCCTGGTGTAGCAGGAAGCAATCTTTTGTGGCATTGAGTACAACAGAAGCCGAAGATATTGCAGCCTCTATGGGAGCAAGAGAAGCAATATGGCTCTAAAAATTGCTTGTGGGATTATTTGCTGAGCTGCTGAATCCTACTATTATCCACTGTGACAATCAGAGTTGTATTAAGCTTTCAGTGAATCCAGTATTCCATGATATATCAATGCATATAGAGATTCCTTACCACTATGTGAGAGACATGGTAGAAAGGAATGTGATCCAGTTGGAGTATATTAGTACAAATGATCAAACATTAGACATGCTCACCAAGCCTTTCTCCAGAGTTAAAGTTGAACTCTTCAGGAAGAAACTTGGTATGGTTGATATGTAAGTTATTGTTGAAACTCAAATTGTTTATTTTGTACTAATGTATTTAAAAGATGTTTAATGTGTAAAATCTTTTGTCACGAGTGTGACTCCATGACTTTATGGGCCCTCACCCCCTGTGTACATTATTGAAAGGTGACAATCTTTCTGATAATAAACACTTGTATTTGACATTGTAAAGTGATGACTCTACAATGATTAGTTTCACTATCATGATGGATACCATGTGACTTGATATCCGTGGATATGTCATGATAGTATCTCTTGGACATTTTGATAGATATCATGAGACTTGATATCAGTTGAAGATCCTTATGATCCTTATGCGATAATCATGGTGGATAAATGTATCCGTGGATATGCCATGATTTATTATGGTAGACATCATGAGACTTGATGTCAGTGCACATACCATAATGAAGATGTGTTATGAAGAATGTCAAGTGACTTGACTCTCTTAGAAGCATTCCATATCTTCTGATATCACGAGTAAGGTGATATCACTATATACTTGGTTAGTGTTTATCTTCCCTAGCTAAGAGGGAGTGTTGAATTATGGTAGCTTCGGTCAGATATAGAAATGATGATCATATGTGTGTGTATATATATGTCAATATGTACTGACATATGTATACACACATATATATATTTTAACTATATATATTATCATTTATATCCGAATCTACTACATTCCAAGTATACTATCGATCTGCATTTAGAGGTTATTAACTGTAGATTATTAGCATTTCGTGTTTTCATATAGGATCCCGATCGAGCATCATTATCTGTGGTCATTTCCAGATTGGATATTATTTATTTGTGCAAGATAAATTCAGATCGAACTTGGTAAGCATTTATGTTTATTAAGTAACAAACTCCGATTAGAGATCAGGTGTTTAGTTAAGATGAAAAGGCACAATTCACAAGACATCTCATGAACGGACATGCCTCCACTTTGTGGAGACATGTCCGCTCATGGGATGTGTCTCTTCCTTATATATTTAATGTAAGTCTGATCCACAATGGGAGACATTGAAATCAATAAATGTTCTACTCTTGTAGATTGAATACCATTAAGGAAAAATTTAGACTTGTGAATTCATGATCAGTATTTTTCAATATTGATTTGGCATCAACTTCTTATTTTTCAAGTTCAACATTCTGTGCATACAATCCGATCATGAAAGTTTAACAAAGATCAAAAGTAAGTGAAGGAAAATTCATATTACTAGCATAGAACAAATACGTTGTTGGTAGTCACCTCATGTCAAGAAAGGGAATTCACCATAGCAGCCTCAATGACAGAAATGGAAAGTAGATGTAAAATGTTGAAAGTTTTCTTTAATAATTAAAGAACAATGCAATTAGAAGTACAATGGCATGTCAAATAGAACATTTATGCTTTAGAGGTTTCGGCTTGTAAGCATGACAAAAGTCACATATCAAAAGTCGAGCCAACACAGAAACCCCAAGCCCATGGCCAAGTAAGTTAAAGATATTTCAGAATGGAAGAAATTTTCAGTTTTTCAGTTTGAGAGGAGCTCACTTTTCCGTTTTCAGCCTAGGTTTTTGTTAATCCTCAAGACCAGCAATAGAGAAGCCCTCAAATAATCCATAGTGCTAAGAAGCTGCAGCCTCCATGAAGAAAGCAAACATAGATTCTTTTATTTCTTTCATTAAAAGCATGGAGAAATGAAATATTCTTTATTAATCATTTGAATTGGCTCAAAATCGAGCCTTTTCACAAGGATTTAGGAATGCAAGTCACAAATAGTTCAAGACAACATACTCAGGTTATGGTGTCTAGAAGATTCTTCAAAATCTATAGAGAAGTATACTAGGATGCCCACTTGAATATCATCAATGGCAGCCAAAGGCAGTGAGGAGTCTTCAAAAATAAATCTCTCAGAAAATCAACAGTAGCTGCGACCATGGAGGTTGAAACTTCTAAGAAAAAGTTTCAAAATGGTGAATATAGAGGATCTTTCTGCTTGAGGAAAAATTACCATATAATTCCTTGAAGGAGTCTTCAAAAAGAAATCTCTCAGAAATTGACAGGAAAGAGTAAAAAAATCAAGCTCAAACCATAATGGTGGCTAGTTGAAGTTTCTCCAAACAGACAAGTAAAGAATGAGTGGTGATTAGGGTTCCAAAGTTTTTCTATATTTCGATTCACATCATTAATGTTTTTTACCTTTATTTTTGTGAAGGTCATTGTGAATTATTAGTGCCATGGTTTATGACTTTTAAGTCAATAAACCTAATCATGTTAAGGAGGCCGTGAGTTTGAGTAAAGTCAATGAGCCTAGAAAAGTGGTCAGCCTTATCAAATATGAAACTTTGTGCTAAAGTATCATGGCAAGTTTTTAAGTTATTGACCAAGATATGCCTAATGATGATGTGGTCGACCTTTCTCATAAAACACTTAGAGCTGACTGTAGTGTTTATATACTATAGTGTTATTTCAATAGTCTATGGTTGGCTGATATTTATTTAAGTGAAGAGTGCAAAATACATGGTAAGTATGACATATGGAGTTTGAAGGTCGTGAAGTGGAGAAATATATTTTCTAAATTAGCTTTATTCTTTTCATATTTATTTGCATTAAATAATGTAAATGGATTAATTAAATGATGCGTTATAAATCATTTAATTAATTCATCATCTTAAAATGCAAATAAAGATATTATGTAAAGCTAAATCACAATTTACTTCAGTTACACATCAGATTCAACTGAAGACTTAGATGTGAAGATGGAGTTCCAATGTGCATGGGAAAATTGAAAAGAACGAGATAGTTTTTCATGCTTTAGCCCACCTTTTCAGGGATTTCCAGTTCAGTTTGAGTTGCAGATCAGTTGCATGCTTTATGACTGCCAGTTTGAGATTGAGTTCACTCATTTTTGCATGAGTTTGAACCTTATTTTTAGGGATTTTTTCTTTTGCTCAGATTTCACTTTGGAATTGTCACTTTTGCACTGAAATTGACTTTCAGTTGCTTGTTCATGCACTTTAAGGTGCATTCTCAATTGTATATATTGAAAAAGTTTATCTTTTTCAGTTGGTTCTTATTTTTCTCCTTTGCATTCTGCAAAAGCGAATTATTTTGTAACTTAGCATTATTTTCAGATTAATATAGTAGCAGGTTTATAGGTCAATTAGTGTGTTTTTGTAGAAAGACTCCTTTCATTACCATATTTTTTAGAATTCGCGTTCAAGTTTTCAAGCATCATTGTCATGTAGGATTGATCAAAGTGATTATTGTGTTTGCAGTTTATGAAACCTTTAAATATTTCTGTCTCCTTAATGAATTTTTGTATGCATCCAAGTTTAAATCCACTGGTTAAACATTGTGCTAATCAATAATCAAACAATCTAGTTGTGGGAATCATATTTTCCTTCTATGATTGTTTCTTTAAAAGCCCCTGTTTAAAACATTCAAGTGTTTAAGATTTTAGATCTAGTTGTGCGAATGAAAATAGTGAGTAATCATTCTGTGAGTTAAGTCTGCCTATTGAATTATTCGGTGCATCACCATAGTTAAGTTTCATAGTTCAGAATTTAGATTTAGTCTTTCTCCCTTTTCTAGCAAATTACTCAGTTATTACCCAGAAAATTAAATAGGAACCAACCTAGAATCTGGAGGTCTAATTCCTTATAGGATACCCACAACCTGGAATTAGTTCCAATGTTTCAACAAATTGCTGAATTTCAATATTCAAGCATTCGGGTGCAATCTGATTGACAACAATTACATCCTAAATGCATTCAGATTCTGATCATCCAGATCGCACAAAGCGCAGGAGAGAGCATAAGTCTAATATGCAAGGCTGGGACTCTTACTAGACTCCAGACTCCAATCCTAGACAACCGATGCCAAGAATGAGGTGTCCTCAACAATTTAAAGGAGAGGCCAAGCTTGTAACCTCATGGCATATTACAATTAATTTGGAAGCCATCCATACATTTTTGACACACGTCCCACTATCCAGCCACACTATGGAGAAGACAACTGTTAGTTAGACTGCCATAAACACTAACATAGTGGAGAAAAAATAATCACTTTTAACACACTCGTAAGTGAGAAGGGTCCACTTAACACCTGTAAGTGGCTATAGGGATTTTGCTTTTTAGATAGGGTTGCATCCTATTGTCACTTCTTAATGTGGGTGACGTCATGAGACAAACAAGCCCATGTGCTAGCCATCAGAATGGTACCAAATCTAATAATTGATCTGGTAACTCTTGGTAAACTTGTACCCAGTCTTTGGACCTGGGGTTAAAGGCATAGTCAATTTGAACCACATAGTCCTGGGAGTAGGTTTGGTCTAATTCAATTCTTCTAGCAAGGCGTGTTGGTTTAAGTTTTATCTCCATGTTTTCAATTTTCATTTCTGCTCTCCATCTAGCTTCAAGAGGATATAGTTTGATTCTTGGGAAGTGGTATCCCGTTCGAGGGTAATGTGCTAGATATTGAATCATGTAGTCATACATTATTCTTTTGAACTAGGGATACAATAAATTCAAGAATTCTTCCATGTCAAGACTAAATCTGGCACCAACAATATCAACATATTCTTCAAATGTATCTTGATCAAAACTTATGCGAGTGATGAAACCAAATTTTAGACCTTTTAACAAATTCATTTTACTTTGTTTTGACCAATTCATGCCAAATAGACCTTTGATGCAGATGTGAACAGAGTTATTTCCACACCAATACCTGACTGGAGCTCTAGCTAATCCAATGGATTCTTTAAACTCTTCTTCACATGAATCTATTAATCCTTGACCATGATAATAATGAATCTAGTTTTTCATCTCCAAAAGCCATTTATTTAGAAAGTAAGATTCCAACAAAATTATGACTATCTCTTTAGGAAGAGTTGGAAGACTAATCATATTTCCATTACCAAAATTTACCATATACATGGTGATACCATCTGGTCTATACCAATCTGGAGAATTAAATTCTAGATCAGTATATATGGAACTTGCAAGTTCTCTGGTCAGAGTATCAACTAGTGGATTATTTTCACCTTTTATCCATTCAATCTCAAAATAATAACTGAGAAGTTCAAAATACCACCTAGCAATTCTACCTTGAGCAATATCCTTATCTGGGTTTTTCTTGTGCAGGCTTCTCATGGCTTGACTGTCAATTCTTATAGTGAATTTTACTAGCTTGAGGAAGATTTTAATCTTTTCTATCCCTTTTTTTATTGCCAGTATCTCTTTCTCATAAATGTGATATTTGCTTTCTGTGTCTATAAAAGTACTAGAATGATAGACGCATATATTTTGTTTCCCATTTTCTTCCTCCTGTATCAACACAGTAGACCAGGTGTTGTTAGATGCATCAGTGTACAAAAATAGAGGTAAGTCAGAAGTAGGAGTTTGTAGGGAGGGAAAATGTTGACATTTTTCTTTGATTCTTTGGACTACTTTTGTAGCTTCTAAAGACCATCCTTCTTTTCCTTCTTTTAAATGAGATTGAATGAGTTAGCGATCTTCAACTAGTTCTTTATAGAAAGGAGAGACATAATTTAGACATCCCAAAAAACTTTGAATTTTCTTCTTTTCCTGAAGAATGTCAGGAAATTCTTGAATGCGCTGTAGGATGTGAGGCTGAAGTTGAATCTTGCCGTTGTTAAGATGTAAGCCAAGGAAATCAATTTGGCTTTGTCCAATTACCATTTTCTTAGCTGTTAAACATATTCCATGTTTTCTAATGGCTGCATAAAGTTCTTCAAGATGATGCAAATGATCAGTAACTGAAACAAAAAATATGAGAATATCATCAATGTAAACAACTCAAAAATATTTTAGATGCCTCAGAGCTTGATTCATGCATCGCTGGAAATATGCAGGAGCTGTGCATAAACCAAAGGGCATAATGTTCCATTCATACAATCCTTGAGGGACTAAAAAGGCTATTTTATATCTGTCTGATTCTTTTACCTTAATCTGCCAAAATCCTAATTTACAATCAAACTTGGAGAAAAATTTCTTAGTGGCAGCCCTTCTGATTAAATCAATGCTAAATGGAATAGGATAATTAAATGGAAGGATAATGTCATTGAGAGGCTTGTAATTGATACAAAGTCTCTTTTTACCTCTTATCTGTTTAGCTCTTTTGTTTACTAGAAATGGTGGACATGTAAATGGACTCTTGCTAGGGCGGATGAAGTGTCCATCTAGTAATTCTTTGAGTTGTTCGTCCATTTCTTTTGTCTCTTTTGGACTCATTAAATAGGAAGGTTCATGTGGTATGACTGACTGACATTCTGGCCTTATTTGTATTTCTCATTCCTTGTGATCTTGGGACCAAAATTGCAATGAGTTCATATTGCAACAATCTGTTTCATATCTCTGTCTAATTTCATTAAACACATCAGTTGTCTTTTCTGCTAATTCTTTGACTGATTCTTTTTGTTTCTTTTTCCCACTATTCTCAAACTTATGATTCACAATTTTAAGTGCTGGGATTTCAACCTGGCCATCTTCATGCCTCAGAGATATTTTGTGCTTCCAGAATTAAAGAGGCTCATATTTGGTTAGAAACAAAAATCTTAGAACATCATCTTCAAGATCACTATATTCGATGAAATTAGTGATGAACATTTTGCCCATTATTTCTATATGAACATCTTGTGCATACCTGCCCATTTGAATCCGTTCTCCATTTATTGCATAATTGTGTGGAAGATCAAGTCTTTCTTTCCAGAATTCTGGAGGAATTGCATTGGTTTTGGCCAATGAACGTGAGGAACTTGTATCCACAAATGCATCTAATGGAATTTTCTTATATCTGGAAAAAATAAAATTATTCTAACATAATTACCATTGTTAGCAAGCAATAGAGAGCATGATTTTTCTGTTGTTTTCTCAATGAGACTATTTGTGCTGTTGCTGCTGCTTTCTACTTCTTCTTCTTGGGTAGTGTTGTGACCTTTTCACACATCGCCCCATTCAAAATGGGGACCCCCCTAATTTTTTCTCTATTCTGGTCTTTTGGCTTTGGTTCTCTGTCTCTGTCTCTGTCTCTTTCTGTTGTCTACCTTTCCGGGGTTGTGCCCGTCTGTGAGCTTAAATGTGAAATTTTGGCGAAATCCATAGAATTAGGGTTTGAATTTCTCTGGTCAATCTGAAGTCAAATGTGTTATCCTGAGTTTTTGACTCGTTTTAAAAATTTGGATAACCAATCAAAATTTTCATAAAATTTGAGACTTTTCTTCTCTAAGGCACGCATTACGAGGTGCAAAGAGTGACAAATCTCAATTTTAGGTTTATTAACCTTTGGGCTACTCTTTTTCCCTCTTTTGTTTCCGTTTTCGTCAATTTCTGAGTCATTTTTAGTGTCTTTTTGACCAATTTCGGGTTTTTGGAGCAACTCAGCAAATAGGGAAATTTAGACTCAAAGGCAAAATTGCTAAAGTTTCTTAAAATCCTGAAATTATTTAAGTCATCCCAAAAGCCCGAATTTTTGTTAAGTCTTTATATTTTTGCTAAAGTAAAATTGACATATGGCTTCAAAAACCCGAATTTGTTAAAGTCTTCATTTTTGACTAAATGAAAATTGCTAAATCATTCAAAAAGTCCGATTTGCTTAAAGTAAAATTGCGTTGGAGTTTAAAAAGTCCGAATTGCTTTATGCAAAATTGTTGTTTGATCAAAAAGGTCTGACTTTATTTTAAACATTTGTAAAAACTTTAAAAAAGTGCGAATTTGTTTAAAATGAAATTGTGTTGGTTCCTAAAAACCCCGATTTTAGTTTTTATTGACATTTTGCATTGCAAAAGACTTCAAAAAGTCCGACGCCATTCTGGTTTGAACTATTTGAATCCTTTTTGGCTTTGATTTCCCTGTTTCAAGGAGATTTCATTGACCTCAATGCTTGAAATTCGGACTTTCATCAGTAAATAGTCATTACTCTTTTATTTTCTGGGCGCGCCTGGGGTTTATTTCGTCATTGTTTCTAGTTCCAACTCGCTTCAGGTATGTTAAGTGTTTCTTGATCTTTTTCCACATTTTTCTGTTATTCACTACTTTATATTAGACGTCATTGTCATTTATGCATTGCATTTTAGATTTCAATCTTTTTCCAAAACGCGTTTTTACTTTTCCACATTTTTCTGTCTTTATCTAAACCGTTTTATGTATATCTATTGATTTTTGTTCTTTGTTTTAACTAAAACGCGTTTTCTAAGTTATTTAGCTCGTCCCTATTCAAAATATGTTTTCACCATATACATTGCATACCCCACGCGCCCTCTACTTTCCTTCATTTCATCCAACTCGCCTTTCATTATCTTTCCATACGTCTTCATCCTTATACACTAAAACGTATTTTTCATTTTACCATTCATTCCAGCAATAAACTTTCATATACCATATTCATTTCTTTCATTTTCACCCATTCCACTTCCAATCCTCCATTGTCATTTTCCACAAAATAACTCACTTTGTGTCATAGTTCGGGTTTTGAAAACCAAAATACAATTTTGGGATTTGCAGTTGAAATTACAATTTTTGAAATTGCAAAATTGAAAAATTGTTAAACTTCCAAAAAATCCTGACTGACCTTTTATAAAAATTGCTGAAGTCACTTAAAAACCCGAAATTCCTTAAAAAGTACAAAAGTTGACCTTTTTTTGGACGAAATTCCAAATCCTAGCCAAAAATCTCTTTGTCTTGCTGTTTCAAGAAGACAAGATGCTATTTTTGACTGCCATCATTCCATCGAATTCCAAATTCGTCTTCAACCTCCACTTTCTAAGTCTGTTTCATTGTCCTAGGGTTTGAGTTTCACCATGTCCACTCACGTTGATGCTAATGATGTTCTGACCTTATGGGGTTTTCACCGCAGTCTTGCAGATTCTTGTTCAATGACAGACGAACCAACTTCTCCTAAAAGCAAAAAGATGAAATACAAGTTTGATAAATTTCAGAATGAGATTTCTCCATCTCATGTGGTTTCAAATATTGATGAGATCAAGGACACAGAAATCGGGCATATTGATATTTCTGAGTTTCTTGGAAGAGCTGAGAAATCTACTTCTTCTGATATGCAGAAATTGTTGAGGAGTCATATTCATCTGGTGTCTTCTTTTCCTGTTGCTGCCCTTGAACCTGAATTCGTCCTCGCGTGTGCAACACACTTTGATAGAGAATCCAGAACTATCAAGGATGATGATGGCAACGTGGTTATCAAACTTGATGCTGAAACAATCAACAGAGTTTTCAGAGTCCCTGATGCTACTACATATTCAGAGATCTCATTGAAGAGTGCTCATAGACATTTTGAGCAGAAAAAGAGTGATTGTATTAGACATATCAATTCTAAGTGGCTTCTCAAACCACGACCTTGTGTGACCCGGATACCCAAGTTGTACCGGTCTGATTTTAAAGAGGAAATTAATGATATGATTACTCTTCTGAGCAGAATTGCAGGGTTGAAGGTTTCTAGTGTGTTTGAAAACTAGATGTATAAGTTCATGGTGGTTATTAGAAAAGCACAACATCCAATTTTCTGGGGAGAAATAATCAGTGACAGTTTGTGTGAACAGCTTGCACAAGTCCCTACCACTATTACCTTCTATATGAACTCGTATTTGGTTTATATAGCAGCATCGTTGAGGCATTTTCTAGGCCTATCTCCTAAAGGTGACAGATCATTGGTGCCTGTTTGGGAGTATTATGATCAGTTGACTTTTATTCCAAGTCAAGCGCATTATAGAAGGGTTCAAGATGCTTTCTTTGGTTACTTTATGTGTTTATTTGACAAAGCATTAGCAAACAACAGGGTATCTGATGCGGCTTGGAATAAAGTAAATGAGTATGGCTGCTTGTTTCTTCAATTCCCTACCTTCACTTATATGAGAGTCGGTTGCTTTGAAGATCAACCTTATATGCTTCCAAGGTATCCGACTGATAAGATAATTCTGATGGAGCTGGGAAGACAATTGATGACAGTTCATTTACGTCAAGCTACACAACACAAGACTGGAGTCAGTATTTCATCACATAATCCATTGATAATTGGGAGGTATTCTTTGACAACTTCTTCAAGAGCCAAGGCAATGGAAACTGAACTCCAGGAAATAACATTGAAAAGATTCCAGGCAAGAGTGGATTTTGATTATAGAAGGATGAAAGACAAAATTAAAAGAGCCTTCACTCATGTGCACCACATTGAAGACATTTGGGCAGACCTCCGGACAGAAAAGGATATATACAAAATGGATTATTGCAGGCTTACATTGGAGCAAATTATTGATCTGAATCTAACTTTAATTCCAGAAGGTGTAATTGATGATAGATAGATTTTAGATCCTGAATACGAAGAACAAGGAGTTGCTAATGCTCCTATTCTTGTAATCCAGTGGTCTCAAAAAGAATTTGTCTCTATCTTTGATAAGTTTCAATCAGTCTTGGCGAACACCAACTCTTGGCTCAAAAGCATAGGTGTTAAGACTATTAAAATCAAAATTAGAGCTGAAGATGATCCAGCTGGTCCTAGGGGATTGAAGTCAGAAATTAGAGAGCAATCAAAAGAACGAGCTTCTTCTTCAGGTACTAGAATTAAGTTGAAGGTAAGCCGAGCTGCAAAACAACCATTGGAAAAGGAAACATTAAAGGGAAAAGAAGTCAATGAAATGCAGATTCAAGTTTTGGATCAACAAGAAGAAGACGAGGTTCTTGAGACCTCTACCATTCTAAGTGAGATAACTCCTCACATTGAAGCTCCAATACCAGAACCAGCTATATCTCCTATGTCCCCTATTGACAGTGATTTTGATTCCTTCTCCACCATATTTGTTCCTTCTATTCTACCTCAAGAGACTAGACATCAATCTTCATCAGTAATGGATACTCCCATGACAAGCTTGCCCAATAATTTCAAGAGTATTTTTGATATAAATCCAATCTTTCTAGTTATGTCAGAAATAACTCTTCCGGAGATAGATACATCTGTAACAAGCTTTGATTGTTTCATGGCCAATCCTAGTTGTAATTTGTCTTCTGAGCAAAACATAGTTGCTGTACAAACCGAGGCACCTCCTAGAATTTCTATTGTATCACAAATTGAGGCTATTTCTACAGAGACTGCTGTTGCTATTTCAGATGTGACAACCTTGGATCTTCCTCCATGGTTGAATTCAGTTGCTCCCAAAAGAAAGAAACAAGCAGTGTCTCTTGATATTTTTGATTTCCAAAAATTGAAGAAATCGAAACTAATGGTTGCAAAGAAAGCAAAAACAGTTTCACAAGTATTTGTTGACAGCAATAAAATGAAATATGCTGAGATTGCAGAGCCTCTTGTTGATAAACCTCATGAAGAGATGTAGGTATCTGATTACAGGTTTACTAGAGTGGAATTGGGCAAATAGACTCATGTTAATATGATGCAAGATGCTCAGAGTTCAGTGATGATTTTGACACAAGGCTATAATGAACTTCTAGCTAAAAAGGAAAAGCTCAGAGAAAACAATGCTCAGCTGGTTTCAATTATTCAAAGGATTACAGGATCATCAGAAGAAGTTGGTTCTTTATCTACAACTCCTCCTAATGAATCAGTTAGGCAATTAGAAAGAATTGCACAAAAGGCCAAAGCAGTTGATTCATGAATAACTCAGTTGATTGATCAAAGCATTCCAATGATTGAGAAGACTTTGCAAGTTCTCAAAAATGTTAAAATAGCCAAAATAAAGCTAAATCAGACTTTGGAAGCCTTCAAGCAAAGTTTGGAATCGCTTAAAAAAGATTTAAAAATTTGGCATGAGATAGATCAAGTCAAATTACAAATTTTATGCAGCAACTCGATCTTGCCAAACAGAGAGAAGTACATAGAATTTGAAGAACTTATGAAAAACAAGTCGTTGGTCATTCAAGATCTTATCAAAGATATCCAGGCCACTTTAGAAATGAATGATGAAGTTTAGCAGGATATTCTTTCAAGTTTTGAGAAAATCTCTTGTACAGTTTTGAATCAAGAACATGAATTACTTGCAGCTGATTTAGTTACTACAGAAATGGCAGCCAATCTTCGCCAACAAATGGAATCAGAGCGGTTTTCTATGGATTCAATTCATAAACTTGTTAATCATCAGACAATCCTTGAGAAAATGCAAACTACTTATGAAGAGCATAGACTGGCGGTAATCAGATACTTTGATATAATCTTGAAGACAGTTGCAGTAGCCAAGAACACATTGGGCCTAGATCCGAATGAATTGCAGACCATCATCAGCAAATTCTTATCTTTCAAAGATAGGAATGATAAAAATTAAAATTTTAGGTTATTTTATGTATTTTTACTTTCGACAAAATATATGTAAAAACAAATTTTGCAATTGCAAGTGTTCTTTCCTTGCAGTTTTGGAAAATGTAATTACATGTAAAATCTTACAAGACAAATCACAATTTGGATTGTAATTTTGAATAAGTCAATTGCAATTAGTTACTGGTTGAGAGATTTTCTCAAGTTTGTTGAGATCCTCCCACCTTTTTCTCCATACCTTCCTCCTATAAATACTTGAGGGGTCTATTGTAATTTGATATCTTTTTAGCAAGCAAGAAAACTCTGCAGAATTTTATACTCATAAAGTCTTTGAGCTTTATAGTTGAATATTGTGAATTTTCAAGTAATATCAAGAAGTTGGAATTTCAGACTTTGAGCTGAATTCTCATTTTGCATCCTTTATGTTCTTATGTCATTTTGGATCATCATTTTGTGACTACTTGAGAATTGTTGAATATTGCTGAAGAGAGATTCGATTCAAATATCTGCAGTCTTTGTGCTGTAAATGTGAAGATTGAATTCATAGTTAATATTAGAAATTGAGAAGAATTATAAGTCTTTGTGCTTGTTATATTTCTCATTTAGAGTAATCAAAAGATACATCATAATTATAGTCTTTGAGCTGTTTTGTGTTGTATGTTTTCATCAAGTAATCGTTCTAAAAAGGGTTGATAGGATTTCATTCTTCAAGACTTTGCGCTTATTGGTTGTTTTCCCGTCCCGGAGGAAGTAACGGAAGTCTTTGTGCTTTCAGGAAACTTTATTTCCTCTTTCTTAAATTCACTGCATAGCTACCGTAATAAGTTTCATCCACATATATTGTTTCTTTTCTATGAAGAGAGCAGAACGTAATCTTTCCTGAAATAAGAGGAACGATTGCTGTCCTACCCATATTAGTTTTATTTAGTTAAAGGGGGAGCCTTCCCTTAATTAGGAGAGTTTAATCTCACGTGCTGTGGTTGAAATCACAATTTTGTACGCTTTCACAAGAATACAAAATTTCCAACCAACAAAATGAAGTGAATTGAAATATGAGACTAACGTTGTTGTTAGCATGCTTCCAGCAAGCTTCCAGCTAAGTTTCATCAAATTCTGACAACTTACTATTTTTAGTAAGTGTGCAATTCAGGGCATTCTCTCGACACTTTCAAAGTTTTGATCATTACACTGCATCCAGAGCATGTCAAGCTACTCGCCTACAAAATTTGGGCTGAAACAAATAACTTTCTATTTTTAGCAAGTTCAGCTTCTAGAGCAAATTTTAGGGTTTATATGCAAAGTTCTTTAGTGCATGCTTGGAGATTCTTTCCGGGTTTTATGAAACCTTCGCGATGATATAACATGCAAAATGAGATGATCACTTTCAATATTTAGCCTTTAGAGGCTATTTTTAGGGTTTGCATGTCAGGATTTTCTTTGCATGTCTGGTTATTATTTGTGAGTTTTTCAAGGGCTTCACAGTGGTGTGACATGCAAAGCGAGATGATTGGTTTTCAGAGACTTACTATTTTTAGTAGGTGCATTTCGGCAGCTGCCTAGCACATCAAAATCACTAACAGGGCAAAGTGCAACAAAAACGAGGTCAAACAGAGGTCATTTGATATACATGCAAGTTGAATTAAGGTTTCTAGCTTCGAGACCCAAAATGAGGGGTGAAATGTCAAAATTTTCAAAAATTGGTGTATCCCACTACGATCAACATCTTTCAAGCTATCCATTGATAAAATTTGAAGGCAATTGAAGCACTTACTATTTATAGTAAGGCATTCCAGAAACAGGCTATTAATAGTAAACCAACAGTAGGTGCTAGTGTGAACGGGCAAGTCATCCGATGAGGGTCACGCCATTCAAATTTCAAGTCAGACGGAGTTGTGGAGGTCATGAAATCAAGCACTTACTATAAATAGTAAACCACCTTCAAAAATGTGCTATTTTTAGCAGGTCAGCTCAAGATGGCAGTGTGAATAGGCTAAGTCATGAGGATCCTGTGGTTAAAATTTCAAATTGATTAGAGCTTCAAAGATATGAAAATCAAAGAACTTACTATATATAACAGGGCATGGATAAATAGGAAGAAGCAGGTGTGAAGAAAATTCTAAGTTTGAGGTTCATCCTGTAGGCTACCTCAAATGCGCCCTCATCAACTTGGCAGTTGACAAAAAAATTCCTAAGTGTTGAATCTCATCCTGTTAGACCCCCTAAATGGGCCCACTTCACAAGGGGGAAATAAAAATTTATCTAAGTCTGAAGGTTTATCCACCTCCATAGGCTAAATGTGCCCTCTTCAAAGTAGAGATGTTTAAAAAATTTCTAAGGCATGGCATTTATCCACCTCCATAGGCTAAATGCGCCCTCATTATCAAGCATGCAAAAGGTTTCTAAGGCATGAAGAAGTTTAAAGGCGTTGAAAAGTTCATCCCCCTACACATGCCAAATGCGCCCATCCTCCTCCATGCATAAAATGCGCCCATCCCAAGATGAAGACAAGGTAAAAGTAAAGTGGAGGAAAAAGAGTTAAGGCATTGAAGGCTAAATCCACTTCACCATGCTAAATGCACCCATGTGTAAGCAAGGTCAAGATATAGTCAAAGGCGTTGAAAAGTTGATCCTTCTACATGTCTAAAATGCACCCATCCCTCTCTATGTGTTAAATGCGCCCAAGAAAAGATAAAGAGGAGAGGAATTACCATGGCGTTTATATTAAACAAGGTGAAGATAGGTGAAAATTCCTAAGACATGGTTAAAATCCTTCACCATGGCCTAAATGCGCCAAGTCCAAGAAAGAATAAAAGATGTTAAGTGATGAAAATTGCCAAGGCGTGGCTAGTATGTGCTAAATGCGCTAGGGTGAAGGTAATATGGATGAAAATATGCTAGGCGTTGAAATAAAATATCCTCCATGATGTGCTATATGCGCCCAAAGTTCATGCTAGGGGTAAAATTTAATGAGGAAATATGCTAGGCATTGAAAATGTGTTAATAAAAATTCCTCACCACAGGCAAGATGCACCATGGTTGAGGATGAGTGGAAATTTTCTAAGGAAAATTCCTCCTTGATGCCTAATATTGATGATATTGATAAGATATTTTTCCTAAGTGTTAATATTTAAAATTTCACTTAGGAAAAATACGCCTAAGTTGGAGAAGATGTGAAATTTTTAGAGGCATGAATAAATTGGTAGTGGATGAGTTAGAGGATGCCAACTTCGTGAGATTGATGAAAATTTTCAAGTTAGAGCAAGAAAATACGCCTAGGGATGAAGAATTGGATTAAATTTGATGAGAAATTTTTTCTAAGGTTTAAAATTCAAAAATTAAATGTACCCGTTCGTTTGTAGACCCATGATTTCAACACGTTCTGAAGGGAATTTTGTTCTGGGTATTGAAGATCTTCGACAATGAATGGATTTTAAAGTCTTCTACACTTCACCAAGGCTTTCATGATATAGATTTTGATCGACACTTGAAATAATGAACTTTCGTAAGGAAAATTTAAAATTTTTCTAAGGAAAAATGAATAAAACGTGTTTTCAAGAATAAAATGCCTTAAGATGATGAATTCGAAATGGTTTCCTAGATGAATTTGATCGAATTATTCGTGAGATGAATCTTCCAGAGTCAGAGATGAATAAAACTAAATGTTAGAAGTTTAGCTGGTGAATTAAATTTCTTAAAGAGTGAATTTGAAGTGAATGTTTTCAAAATGAATTTAAATGCTAAGTACGCCAGTCAAGATGAATCTTTTGAAATTCTAGAAGGTCAAGATTCTAGATGCCAGGTGACAAGTGCTGAAATTGCTAGAGGGAGGGAAATTTGAATTCCTGCTGTGAGGTAGTGGAGATTTAATGAATTAGCTAAACTTGGCTTCCTTCTAGAATTCAACTTGGCTATATGAGCTGAGAGTTTATTCATTTTTCTCCATCAAGCTGGCAAGTTCAATTTTAGCTCTGAGGCTGAGTTTGCAGTGCAAGTGAGAAGCTAAGTTAGTGAAGAAGTTCAAATTGAAGAAAAAGAAGAATTGTTGTGTGCTAAAGCTCAAGTTAATTCACACTTGAAGTTTGAAGTTGCTGAGAGTAGAGTTGGCTGATTTTCTCAAAGTGTGAAGTTGTTGCAACCAAATTAGAAATTTTCTTTCTCGGTTTGAAGTTGCTTGAGAAGAAGTTGCTGAAGCTTGCTCAGAAACTTTCTAAGTGTTGAAAGTTGAGGTTACTATAGGAGAAGTTGAGGTTTGCAGATGAAATATAATGTTGCAACTTCTCAATTCTAGAAGTCGACTGGTAGCCCCATGTTATTTTATTACTCTAAGTTAATTGCTGATAACTGCTCGTTGTTTTGCAGGATGGCTGAAGTAAGAGAAACTGGTAGAGATAGCAATGTTGCATCCAAGTAGGCTGTTATCAAGAAGTTGAGCAAGCCTTTCCTGCCAGAGTCAAAATTCACTTCAAAGTTGAGCAAGCTGGCTGATACGAATTTGGGTTCTTTCAACTTGGAGGCCTTTAAAAGTCGAATGATGGGAGTTAGCAGTCATCATCCTTCAATCACTTCGCACAATATTGTTCGAAATGGATTATTTGCAGCTGTTGGTTTCCCACCAGCTATTCAGTGTCCAGAGCTGATAATAGAGTGTGCTAATTGCTATAATCCTGATCACAGGTCTATTGTCTCACTAGATGGTCAAGGATTCGCCAACCTCACTCCTACAGCTATCGGCGAAGCATTTGGAATCCCAACACACAAGAGGATGATTTACAAGACAAGAGAGCATGCTAAGTGAATGCATGCTTCAAAATTTGAGAGATGTGCTGACATGATCAATGCTTGCTAGATGAACAAGCCCAAGCCCTCTTGTACAAAGTTGTCGAAGTAGATTATATCAGATGATTTGAGGTAGGAGTATTGTGACCTGATCATGATGCTTAACAGAGTTGGAGGCTACCCTCAAGAATTTATTTTTGAGCCATGGATGCTCTATTACATAAACCTCGTGTTGGAAGGAAAATAGCACATCAACTGGGCTGTGATGATTAGTGACAACTTGCATGAGCAGCTCTTGAGTTTGAGGAGGAAAAAAACATTTTACATGGGATCCTACATTATTTACATGTTGGCTCGTATGACAAAGTATAGGGGAATGTCATACAAGGAGCCAATTGGTTGCAGTTCTCATCAGTTTAGAATTTATGAGGCTTGTCCACAACTGCACTTGACAAGCACCTCCCATTACAAGAGGGTCAATGATGCCTTTACCATGCATATAACGAGATCAATTCAGTAGAGGACTCATCACAGGATCTCGAGGGAAGCTTAGGGGTTAATTGAAAGGTATGGGTGCTGGTTTATTCAGTTTCCAAAATTTTCTTACATCAGGCTGCAAGGTTTTTCTTAATACCCATATAGATTTCCTAAGTACCCAACCAATAAAATCTTGATGTTAGAGATATCTAGGCAACTTGTTGCTTATGATAAGATTCAAAAAAAGAAGGGAGGAATTGACTTCCTGATTGTCATGGGGAATTCAGACAAGGTGTGTCCTTCACTTCAGGTAGCTAGAGAAGTTGAAAATGAGCTTCAATTCTTTCATTTTTCTTATCACACCAATAGACAACATTATGATCCACACAACAATATCAGATGGATACTGTCATAAGATTTCAAGCATAAGGAAAATATTGAGGATTATTGGGCTGGTGCATCAGATGAGGCTGAAGTTAGAAAAATAATGTTCTCGAGGCTACCATTGAGTATGATCAGGGAGTGTGAAATCATTCTAGTACTAGACCAGGTGGATGAAGACATGAATGTTCTCCATCCAGATTATGAGGCAGTGAGAGATATGCCACTTCCACTCCCAGATTGGTCAGAGCTAGAGATAGCTGATGTGGACACGCTTTGTATTCCAGTCATGACTTTCACTAGGGCATGGGTTGAAAGGCATGTGAGCATACTGAAGAGTAGGTCAATTCCTTTGAATTACAACTTGATGGGAGATCATAGGACACCCACTACTAGTAGGAAGAAATAGGCTACTCGAGGTCTGGATTCTCAAAGGAAGGAGCCAGTTCAGCTAGAGCCTCTGAGAGTTGTGATTGAGTCACCTAGGCCATTAGAGACACGTTCTCCAAGTATACAAGAGGTTTCATTATTTGTTGATAAGAGAAATGCATTGAATCAGGAACAAGAATTACATGAAGAAAATCAGCCACCACGGAGAGAATCAGTTGGTCAAAGTGTTAATGCGCCCACTAGAGATGATCAGTAGGAGGAAGATGAGGAAACTGCTACTAACACTCACTTCCAGCATGAGCTAGAGACAGCTCTAGAGGATGATGCAGTTTTAGGAGATACTCATCCATTAGAGGCTGATGAGCCTCACCATAATGAAATTGAAGCAAAACAAGTCCGTGAGGAGGAAGCTAGAGAGGAGCAACTGTTTGCTATACAACAGGTATTACTTGATTGGCTTAGAGATAGAATGAGAAGGAGCCCCAGTGAAGAGGCTGATCCAGTGGTAGAGATGGAAGAATTTTTTAGTAGGATCAGCGCGCCTCCACCCAAGAAGAGAGCTAAGAATTTTTCAAAGATCTCAATAGATGAGGATGGCTCTCGCACCCTTCACATAGTTGTGCCGAGGGTTGATTGTGATCGAGATGAAGCAGTGCCAAAAAATAATGTGATCACAACCATGGAGTTAGGTCATCCCACGGGTGCACAGATCATTGAGGAGTGTGATAAATCCTGTCAGGCGCTTAAGGATAGATTGCTCAGGACTGAAGGGAAGTACAAGAAATTGAAGAAAGAGCATAAGACTTTGATAGGATACATGCAACATTTGTCTCGTCCTTATGGGCAGGAAATTCTGGCACTTGAGCTTCCAACCGAGTTATCTAGGGAATCTGTTAATGGCCTAGAAGATTTGAGGAAGATGACATAGGAGGCAAACAAATGGGTTACAAGTGTACGTGCTAAGACAAAGAAATTCATGGAAGATCTTGCTCATGCTTACCAGCAAGCTTCTGACATTATGGCACGAATGGAGGCAGTTGATCAGGCTTGGGGTGATGCTTCTATCTATCAGAGCAAAGTTAATTAGCGTTTGGAGGAATTGATGCATACTCCTTTGCAGATGCTGATTGATGGAGGAGTCATTCAGGAGGGTGATAGGTACAATTTTGCTGGATGGTACTCTTCAGTAGTCACTGGGTGTGGATTCTTTGATGTAGCTCTGGTGGATTCAGCTAGAGTTAGGAAGGCTATGATGAACATCATTGATGGAGTCCTGAACACATTGAAGGCAATCTTTGGTAGACGACTGAATTCTGATGAGATGACTACTGATGGATTGAGGAGTGGGTTGCTTCCTTTCTTTTCAGAGATGAAAACTTTTGTGTAGGATGACTTTTAAAATATTTCAACTCTCTCTAGCTTGATTCAGAGTACACTGGATGCTTTAGATGCTTGGAGAAAATATTGCACATGACATGGATAGTTAGTTACGGTGTTAGAGTTTCAGCTCGATCATATTCCACCTATCTTAGTTCAGGAGGTTGAGGTTGTGCCTACTAGGTTCATTGATTTTGCAGCCAAGGAAAAGGAGAATGGAAACACACTTCTGGATGATGACCTTTTGGAGGACTAATTATGGGCATTAATTGCCTTTACTATTTTGGGAGTGAGTGGGAATCTTTGATTCATTTATTGTACCACTCCCCATTCTATCAGTTTTTAGGGTTAGGGCTGAGGTGGCTTAATCTTAGCCATTTATTTGATTGTAATTTGAGCCATCCATTGGACTGGTCTATCTATAAAAGGGGCATTCCCCCTCATTTTTAATTCATTATAATTAGAATCAGTTAGACAGTTAGATATCAGTAGAGACTAGAGCAGAGAGATAGTTTGATAGCTTAGCATAGTTTGGAGGAGAAGGAAAGTTTTCCTGTGAAAACTTTTGTAAGAAATTGTTGTGAAAAACTTTCATAATAAAAGATCTTTCATTGATGGTGAATCTTTGTTATGGATAGCTAGTGAGGTTTCTTCATCCCTTCTACTTCAAGTAGCATAGTTTTTATTCATGCAAGTAAATGTTAGCTATGGATTTGTGGCGTTAATCGAGGAAACTTTGTTTTAGTCCATACCACTAGCAGCTTGCTGATGAAAAGTTTGCCTTGTGTGGTCAACTGGAGCATTTTATAAGCCTAACTTCAGTTATAATTCACATCTTGGTATGCGTCGTCTTGACGGTGTCTTGATGCCGGATTGTGACTTGAAAATTTCTTGTCATCCCCTTGAAGATTGCACCAACTTTGTGTAAGCTGTCTAATGTAAGGCAGAGCAGAGTTTGGTTGAAGTTTTTTGAAGTTGATCCCACATCCTGTCTTTAGATAGAACATAAGTTTTCTAATCCCTACATCCATTCAATTTGTTATCACGGAATCTAGCAGCGCTCATTCCACGGATAACCCCCTACGAAACTTGTCCGTTTCTTAGGATTCGTGAAGTTCAATTACGCATAACGAGGTGATTTTTGAGCCACCTCAAAATGTGTTCCCAAGTCTCAAATAGTCAATTTGAGCATTCCCCTTGTTTTCCTCGCAAATACCTTCGAAACGAGATCTTTCGCGACGTTTCACTGTTCATACTTTGCAGATTGCGAAAAATGCAGTGGCACTAAAAAAGTGCGCTCCTGCCTTGAAGCAAAATTGACTAAGTCTGGAAATGCAAGGGCGCTAAAATTTAGTGCCCTTGCATGCAGTGAAATTCCAAAAAAATGTAAGGGTGCTAAAATTTAGCGCCATTACATTTTTCTTCAACACTTAACTTTTTTCATGTTTCTGGCACGTTTCCTCACGTTTTCGCGTTTTTCGTCAATCGTGCCACTTTTCGTACCTAAATTTATTGCTCGACTTGAGTTAGGTTTTTAGTTTTCATTTTCAATTAAGTGAATGAATTCGCCATTTTAGTAGTTTATATTTTATTTCCTTTTTCTCTCCTCTTGCTGTGCGAGTTCCTTTCAAACTGCAAATTCACGTTTTGAAGATTTTCACCATTTGCCTCTTCAGCAAGCTTCGCGTTTTGCTCTGGTAGGTTTTTCATTTGGCTTCGTCTTTTCATTTGTATATGTCCATTGTTAACATACACGTTTTTGCTTCTTACATTCACGTCTTTCATTCCATTCGTGTTTTGTTCTTTCCCTTCGCATTCTTCTCCCTTCTAACCCCATGCATTCTCTTCCTCCACGTTTTCCCCTTCACGTTTTCCATTCATTGTTTGCTTTCATCGCAAGAATAATGGAAAGCCTTTGTATCCCTACGCATTATTTTCTTTGTTTTCCTAAACGCGTAGTGTTCTTCATTCGTGCTTTTCTTTTCAACACCCATCCCTATTCTTCATACGCGTTTCTTTCCCCATTCTCCTCTGTGCGCAATGTCCCTTGAGAACTTATATCTACCCGACGTGTTTGTGTTGAAATATCTTTATCTCAGAAGCTCTTCATTCGTTTTGGTAAACATTGAAAAGATCCATCATTGTGAAAGAGAATTCCTTTGACCTTTGAATGCGTATGTAATAGGATGGAGACAATTTCAAAATCTTTCATTGTTATAAACATTGCATTTTCTAAGCTCAAGCGCCTTCGCCATTCCTTCTTGCATCTACATTTTCAAAATTGCCAAAATTTGCAAAAGCGCTAAATTTTAGCGCCGTGACATTCTAAAGATGTCAAAAATTGCTTAACACTGGAAAGTGTAAGGGCACTAAAATTTAGCGCCCTTACACCAAAAACAATTTTTCCCAAAATGTAAGGGCGCTGAATTTTAGCGCCCTTACACTTTTTTCAGGATTTTTCCAATTCTTCCCAAATAAACTTCATTTTTGACCAATGCACTCCAGAGCCTCTTTTTTCTGCATTTGTGCATCATTTTGCGTGCCTCGCCATCCGCTTCATGAATTCTCATCCTTGTGCTCATTTCGCGCTTACCCATGTTTTCTAACAATTGGTGTTTGTTCTGGTTAAACGGATTGCAGTCTACTTTTAGAGATCGTCAAATCAAGAGTGATCAGAGTTCCAGTTCCTTTTGATGACTGCTACTCAGCCTCCTTCTTTGAAAGCAAAAAGCAAGATGAAGTACAAATATCAAGGCGTTTATCCGCCCACTATGGTGCTTTCAAAAGTTGAAGAAATAAAAGATATAGAAGTTGGTCATCAAGACTTGGTTGACTTCGCGAAGCTAACTGAGACGAAGCCTCTTCCTGATTCAATGAGAGCAATCGTACACAGCAATCTCCACTTGGTGGCGATGTTCCCTACAGCTGCGCACAATACTGAGTTTGTTCTTCAAGTTGCATCTCATTACATCCAAGAAAGCAGAAGCGTGATTGACTCTTCCGGGCACAAGATTCTAAGACTCGACCCCGACTTCTTTGATATTGTCTTCAAGGTCCCTCATATGGAAAAATATATTGACATCTCTATATCAAAAGCACAGGATATTTTCGATGTTGATCCCAATAAAGCTAAACAGTTGATAAATACTAAATGGCTCAAAAAGCCTAGATCGTCTGTTTCTAGATGGCCGAAAGGACTCCTGAGAAGTGACTTCAAAGATGACGTCACGAATATGATCACGTTTCTGAGCAGAGTGAAAGGATTGCCGGAATCATCCACCTTTCACGACTGGATGTATGAGTACATCAGGATCATAAGAAGGCAAAAGGTGCATATTGACTGGGGAAAACAAATCAGTGATGAGATGCATGAGCAGTTGATCAATGCTCCTTCTACAATGAAGTTCTACATGACTTCTTACCTGGTGTACGCAGCAGCTGTGATGAGACAATTCCCAGGTCTATCTACAAAAGGGAATCGGATGATGGTTCCTGTGTACAGATATTTCTACCAATTGGAGCTAAAGGAGAGCTTTCATCATTTCAGACGGGTCACTGATGCTTTCTTTGCGCCTTTACTCTTCAACTTTGATCCAACCTTGGAAAGAAGAAGAGTATCTGATGAGGCTTATAAGGTGGTAAGTAAAGTTGGATGTATTTTTCTCCAATTCCCAACATTTACTTACTTGAGAGTAGGCTGCTACACCGGTTGTCCCTACATGCTACCACGTTATCCTTTAGATAAGTGGATTCTCATGGAAACATGCAGACAGCTGATGTCAGTACAGAAAGAATGAAGAAGCAACCACAAGCGTGGGTTCAAGTTCCCGCTGACCATTGGCCGATATACTATCAAAACTACACAAAAGGCTAAGTCTTTCTATGCTGAAATGCAAATCATGACTATCAAAACCTATAGGTATAGGTTATGATTTTAACTACCGAGATGTCAAAAAAAAGTTGCAAAAAGGTCACCAACACAGGTACCATTTTGAAGACATCTGGGCAGATTGCAGAGATGAAGAAGCCATTCGCAAAATGGACTATTGCAGATTGACAATTCAACAAATCAGAGATCTTGGTATTGCTAATCTACTAGAGGATTTTGAGGATCCAGGTGATATCATGAACGCTGTCTATGATGAGAAAGGCATGGCTAAAAGGCCGTTGCCTGCAATACAATGGTCTAGGAAAGAGGTTACTAGCATGAGAGAAAGGCTGAGACCAATCGTAGCCAACACAGAAGAATGGTTACATAAACATGGTCATGCAATGAAAAGTTTCAGGACAGACTCAGAAGGAGAAGAGTCCGAAGCAGAAGCACACCAACAGCAAGAACTCCGCGACAAAAATAAATCAGCGGCCATTCCCACTTCTTCGTGAAGAGGTCCAAGGATCAAGTTCATTGTTGGTAAGAAAGATACCCAGGCTGTCCAAGAGACAAAAATGACAGAATCTCATCCATCTCGCTCTAAGGGTAAAAATCCTATCCTGGAGGAGATATATTCCGATGAAGAAGGAACTACAAGCGACCAATCCGCTGAAGATGAAGATTCAGCAGAAGCAGACTCCGATGTTGAAGAGGTTTCTGAAAGCAGACAAGAGTCTAATGAAGATTCTGAAGAAGGATCTGAAGGTGACTTTGAAGGTGAGCCAGATTCGAAGAGACAAGAGGGTGATCAACAGGAACCCGGGCATGATCGAGAAAGAACTACTTCTCCTCCTGAGAATGTAGTTGAGGAAATTCACAGAACATCATCGCCCATGACTTCAAACGTTCCTCATACCCCTCCTGATTCAAGAAGTCCTCCACCTCCTGTTCCTTTGTCACCTATTCCTACCACAAGCATTCCTGTAGCTGAGATATCTCCTATCCCTGCAGCATCAACCCAGCTTGATACTCCTTCAGTGACAAGCATCCATACGGTTGATATACTGTCAAGCCCTCCATCGTCCATTCCTAGCTTGTCTTCGCCCACGTATGATATCACTTCTGAAAATGAATTCAATCGTTTCATGAATGAGTCGATGTGTGATCAGCTAAATGTGTCAACTATAGGAGCAACGATGACAAATACTTCTCCAATTGTCACGATACCAATGGTGAGTTCAGATGTGATAATAACTTCAGAAGTGGCAATGGCGATCGAATTGACAGTAAATCCAGAAGTTCACACTTCATTTCTTCCTCCTTGGCTAATATCTCAAGTGTCGAAGCGCAAGAAGCAAATGATTTCTCCAGAGGAGCTCGACCTAGAGGAGATAGTTCTTCCAAAGGCCAAAGGGAAGAAGAAGGCAAAGGTATACTCGAGGCTGAATGTTGATAAGTCTGGCCACAAGTATGCTGAAATTGGCATACCATCGAATCAAGAAGGTGATGTCAATATGGAGGACTACATAGTAACAAAGGTCCAGCTTGGCAAGGTTACCAACAAAAGTGCAAAAGCCGATGCGCAAGTCACTTTGGATATCTTGGCAGGAAGGCTGGACAAAGTTGAGAAATCTCGTAACATGTACAAACAAAAGGCAGAGTATTATGCCACTGTTGTGAAGAGACTTTCCGGTTCTCCAAGTAATGCACAACCGCTGACAGTGGTAAATATTGAAGATCCAGCTGTCAAGAAAGTTGAGAAATTCGCCTCCAAAGGCAGGGTGTTATATGATTTTGTTGAAAAGATCATCGAACATGGATCTCAGATAATTCTGGCTGCGGATGAGAAAACTACCATGTTGTCCAAGCTCACCACAGAGCTTGATAAAGAAAAGAGCATACTTTCCCAAGAGCGCAGAGACATGGAAAAATGCCTGTTGTCATGGTCGGAAATGAAACAGGTAAAGCTCAGCAAATTGGTGGAGGTTGGGGTAATTCCCGACAAAGAAAAGTTTGTAGAGGTAAAAGAATCACTGAAACACAGGATTCAAGTGGTTCAATCTCTCATTGAAGATCTTCACCAAATACAGGAAGATGTCGACGGGCATCGCAACATTCTTGACAAAAGTATCAGAGAGTTGCCTGGTCAACTTCTTGAAGACAATCGTATCTTCCTACCGGCCACATAAATATCCCTAATCTTCAAGGAAGCCATCACGAATTTGATTGATAGTTCAGACTTCTCAGAAGCTTCGCTGAACATCATTTGTGATACAAGGCTCACATTGGACAACCTGAAGACGCATCTTGACAGGTGCAAGAAGGTTCACTCATCTGCCATGAGATCGATCACGAGAATTCACACCATAGTGGATTACACCGTTGGTCCAGATGAGAAGTTTGTGCAGGAGACTAGGAGAAAATTTGAAGACTTTTGCACCCAATGCAAAGAAATGTGAAGCAGCCCCTATTCTCCAGTGTTAGACATTTCCGGTGCATTCCATTATGCATCTTGTAAATATTTCTCGACATTTTCGAATGTCATTTTGTAAAATGTAATTACACCAAGTTCGAAGATGTAATATTTTCAAAACAAATTACACTTTGACTTTGGTCAAAGTTAGGTGAGATCTCCTAAAATCACTCACCTAACTTTCCTTAATTTTTTCAATCTCTTTCCTAATTTTGCTCATCCCTCTATCTATATAATGTGAGGGATTTTCATTGTAAATTATCTTTTAGCCTTTTGCAACGAAGTGCTGCCCTTTTGTAAGAAAATTTGTGAAACTTTGCGTTCATGCTTTGTGAATGAGATTCGATTAATAAAGAAAAGGATTGCAAGCCAAACTTTGCGTTGGATTCGATACTTTTGTGAGTTAATCTGATTTGGTAGTGATTAGTTCGAATAATCTGAAAGACTCTAAGTAGTTGATGTAAACTTTGTGTTACATTTGTTATTTAGATTGCAATATTGTTTTTGTTTATCATTGGTTGAATGATCTATAAGACTTTGTGCTTGTAATCATTCATGCTCTTGCATGTTCTTGTTGAATAATCTACAAGACTTTGTGCTTGTAATTACTCATACTCTTGGATACTTTGTCGAAAGATCTACAAGACTTTGTGCTTGTAATCATTCATGCTCTTCGAAGAATTGTTTCGTCTAAGAAGACTTTGTGCTTCTAACGTAGCAAAAGGTACGCTTACACAGATCCAACACTGATAAAGCTACGAAATGACTTTGTGCCTTCGTGAGCTTTCCCTTTTTAATTTATTTGTTTGTTGTTAATTACTTCTGGTATCTCTACACTTCGCTTTGACGAGATAGAGATATTGGCATTACTGCTAGTTGTTCATTTCAGGTTATCAAGAATTCAGAACTTCCAACAAGTGAAGCATTGTAAACATCTTCTCTAAAAAAAGAGAGAAGGATGAATCTAACACACCCCCCCCACTCCGTGAATTTCGTGTACATTTTGTAATTACTTATGTGATTTACTATTGTTTCTCTTAGCAGTAAGAAGGGTGCCTCCCCTTCCTGAGAGGAGAGATTCATATCTCACATAGCTGTGGCTGAAGTCCAAGTTGTGTAATCTATCGAAAGCTGATTACATAATTTTCACCCAACACAATTCAGTATTTTTCTGGTTAGTTTTAGGAAAATGTACCTTATTGCTAAATCATCCGCATTGCATAAATTCCTTCCAATCATCCATCTATTGTCAACTGCAGGCCTTATGAGCAATTGTGTAAGTCCCCTCGTGTAAACAACATATCACAAGGAACCTACTGAGGGTATTCCAAAGCATTTCAAAACCTTGGAGTTCAACGTGCGATCTTTCTTCCAATCTTAGCACACACAATTCTTTGATCAAGAGAGAATGGAGTAGCCTTCAGATTACTTTGTTCTGCTGATTGATGTAGTCACAAAAATCACATCAACATGTAGCTTCTTTATCAGAATTAGCTTGTTGATCTCCTTTAAAAAAATATCTTTGATTTCTCCAACCTTGGCGGAGAGATTTCTAATATCCTTTTGTTGGGTTTTTAGCAATCTTTTTAATTCTGAATTCTCTTCCTTGTGGTCTAGGGGTTTGGGCTCAAGATTATATCATCATAAAAGAACATAAGCAGCTTGATGATGTAAGATTTCCAATAATTAAAAGATTAATAAGGTATAAGTTGGAAAAGCAGTGTTTATTAGGAGCCTTGCAGCTCAATAAGGAGGAATACAAATATACATGTAACTTGAAAGAATTCTATGATCTTCCTCCTATAAATCAACTAAAAGACTTTCAATAGTTGAAATAGTTCAAAAAAGGTGGTTGCGGTAGAAAATGTAGATGCAAAAGGTGTTCAAGAAATAAGTATCATGAAGGAGAATACACCTTTAAGCACAACAAACATGGTAAGTATGGTTACAAAAAGAAATATAGGGTAGTTCCCTATAAAAGACGAAAGTCTCACAAAACACCACCATACTTGCTAAAGAAAAGAAATAATAAGGTCCCCAAAGGAATCAAATGTTTTATTTGTAAAGGACCACACTATGCCACTAACTATCCCAAGATATTATGCCCCAATTACAAGGTTGATTTAAGGTGAAAATCATTTAATTTGGGTTCATTGTTCCTTATCATGCATAATGAATGACTTATTCAATTGCCAAGGCTGAACATTTCATTTCTCTATGTACTTGGTTGTACATATTGAGGTGCTTCATCTAAAAAGAGGGTAAAGCAATTTCACGGAAAAGCATTTGATTGCAAAGATGTCACATTTATGTAGATAAGACCCATTTTAAGTAAATATTTCATTTACATCACACCATATATCATTTGCATTTATTGGATTCATGCACCTTGCTTTTGCTTCATTGCTTTTATAATAATTTAAGTTATTTGTAGTTTAGTGTGTTGTCTGCCATTTCACTAATTAAATCCAAATAAAAAATTCACAAGCTTCCAAGCATAAATGTCTAATGCCATGCTTTGCTCTTGTTTTAAACCCTATATACCCTAGCTATGGCTCTAGAAATCTGTAATGTCCCCTTTTCCTAAGTAATGGTTAGGCACAACAATTAGTCTATTAACTGGTCCCTGTAGGCTAACCGAGTGTTCAGGATACCCTTTTGAGGGTAGTTTTTGGTTCAACAACATACCCTTCGATGCTTATTTCAGTATTCTTCAGCTCTTCATCCCAATTTATTTGTGGTGCGTCCTTTCGAAGGACATTCAAGAGACTTTGATGCATGCTTACTATTTATAGTAAGTCACCGGTATGGTCAATTGGTAGAGTTACTATATTTAGCATGGTGGCATAATTATATCCTGGAGTTATATGGGTTAGTTTGGTCCTATGCATTTAATATTAATATTGCCAAATAATAAAGTGCGTTATTAAAATATATTAAAAGGGGACTTAAAAGGATATAAGTGATTTTAATGTGCACTTTATGGTATAGACTTAAGTTCCAATTTAAAGGGAGGCATAAGGACATTATTAAAAAGAGGAGATATAAGTGATGATTAAAGTATATTTTATATTATAAAGTTGTGCACCAAAAAGGAGGGAAAAGGAATGAAATTAAAGTAAATTACATGAGATGAAGCCAAATTCAAATTGAACATTATAAAAGGAAATTCGAAGGTCATTTTGAGAATTTTGGATTATTATTTTTGTTTGGAGAAATTTGGAGAAGAGCTGCAGCTGGTAGTTTGAAGATTCAAGCTTTCTTGAGGACGTAAACCTCAGAGAGGACAATATCTATAGGTGTGGAAGATCATCCCAAGGCCATTTTGAGAGATAATCTTATTTAGAGGTTATCACATTGCTTCATCAGTTTCTTGGAGATCATCCTTTAGGGTTTACAGAGCTTTCAAGATCAAAAGTTGTCATTCGGGTATGCTTTCATTGTAAATTCAAAGCAATGATAAATCTGATTTGATAAGTTTATAGTATTTGATTAAGTATTTTTCTTCATTTGCAATTTTATGCATTTCTTGGAAAATGTTTTAAAAAACTACAAACCTAGAAACAAATAGAAAAAACAGAGAATAGTTAGCAAATATCTCATATTAGGGTGTGATATTTCAAAATCCCTCACTCAACTCCTAGAAAAAGGAGATTCAAAACACAAAATGCCAACAAGAAATATTGGAGGTAATACTAGTTATTTATATTTTATCAATAATTTGAGGGATAATGGATGCAAGAGCATCATAGGGTTTGATCAATCTTACATCACCCAAAAAGAGTTTATTTTCATTTTGTTGTGTTTTGGTTGAAGTGTGCATTGTGAGTTTTGGTGTGTGGTTCTAGTTATGTGTGTTTGGGAGTTTGAGTAATCTATAACATCCTCGTGAAGGCTATTGGTTGTGATATTGGTTCCATGTACAAGAACACAAGCTGAAGAAAACACTTTCATAAGTGTTGACAAAGCCAAACCTTGTGAAAGAAAAAAGAGAACTGCACTATTGGCTAGTGAGAAAGTGAAGCATATGGTTGGTTGGAGAGGGTGAAGCATATGTTTGACTAGAGGCTGAAGCATTGGGTTTCTTTAAGACTTCTATAATAAGTAGGTGGCATTGCAAGATTGAATTTTCTATTATCTACACATCATTGCAAGACCAAGAGTTTCATGTGACTAGTTTGAATGGTTGAAACAAAGGAGCATACAAATTGTGAAATTTGGATCTAAGGGTAAGAACAAAATGATTCTTAGGCATAATTGGGCTTGGAAAAGGGGTTATATTGTACCACAAAGAGTCTCTACAAGTGAGTCAGTTATTCTCATTGGGCTAGGTATTGTGGGTTGTTTAGGTTCCATCAATTTTGGAGTGACCCATAGGATGTACATTTCTTATGCAATAATATCTTCAGTGCATTTTCCTAATTCTCCATTGTTTTTCCTTTCTTATACTTTATTTGTGTAACTTTGGGCAGCTATTAACTAGTTAATTTGATTCACTTGTAGTTGCACCAAAAGTTATCAAAGCAAGAGCTAAGCCCTACAAGATTTGTGTAAGCTCCATAACAAAGGTCATTTATGCATGTGTCACATTGCCAATGGACCAAAGCAACTCTGGCCATAAAAGAATAGTAGTAGAAAACAACCAAGATGGAAAAGGACTATGCATGGAAAATCTTGTTGGCATGTTGAGAGCCCTTAAAACAAGGCTCAACATCATGAATACTATGTGGAGAAGAGGTGCAATCATGATGGAGGAAGTTGTTAAGGATGATGAGGGAAGATGTTTCCATAAATGGACTAGTAGACCTCAACTTTGAGGAAGTCACCGCAAAGGATAGGTTCATAGAAGCCATGATGAAATCTATAAACAAATTGATGTTTGATCTCTAAACTACTCTAGTAACCTAAATCCAAAAGAACTTATAGACTAGATAACAAAGTTGGAGAAATATTTCAAATTTGTATCAATCAAAGACCCCCAAAGAGTCAAGTATGTGTGTACTAAGTTGAGGGAACATGCTACATTGTGGTGGTATTTTTTGCAAAGTGAATGGATTAAAAATAATAAAAGGAAGATTGTAGATTCAGATCACATGGCCAAGAAACTCAAGGGGAATTTCATGCTATAGAACTCCAAAATGGATCAATTCAAGCAAAATTCTAGAATCGACACCAAAGGAAGATGTCCATTAAAGAGTATACAAAGGATTTCTACAAACTTGGCATCCAAGCTACTCATATAGAAGATGGCAAAAAAAAGGTCTCCACGTATGTAAATGTGTTGCACATTTCAATTCAAGATGAGATATGTTTTCTTAATATATATTTTGTTCTACAAACTAGGTGTAGGAAGATAGACATATGAATAGAAGGAAACGACAAATTCAATTTCCACATAGATTTCAAAAAGTGAGCAAACTTCAATCCACAGAGGAGGGAGCAATAGAGGAGGTGAATTCAAATATAATCTTCCCTCTTTGAAACCTTTTACAACTACTAGTAAGGATTTAGCATATGTATATAAAATTCCAATTGGGTATATATACACAACATCCCACAAATTTTAAGATCCTCTCAAAACATTGTGCAACATTCTAAAACATAAGCGCAATCATAACAAAGGGTGTCATAGCATAAAGAAAGGATAGCACAATCTTTCAAAGGCTGGGCCATAATGATATGGCATAAACAATAAGGGTAGCAAATGAAATATTAATCAATATTATTATAATTAAAGTTTATTTTTAATAATATATATCAAGGGGAATTTGAAGAGTTATGTCTTTTTGAGGAGAATTCTACTTAAGAGAGGTCAAGCAAGGAGGAGGCATATTGGTAAAAAACATTATTATTTGATTTCTACTCCTTGTGGTGCATAAAACATCAGTTCAATTAACCTAAGGACGAAGACCCTCTAGGTCTAGAATTGGAGGATGAAAACCCACAATTCCTTGGAGTGATATCACACATAAATCACCATTGTGCAGATTTGATTCTGAATTTGTAATTAAAAAATATCCTTTCAAACCTATAATTCATAACTGGTTTGCAACGATCATTCTACAAATATTCTAAAGATAAAATAAATATTATAATAAGTACAATTGAGGATCAAAACATTATTACAAATGTTGAGCCATATTTCAAGCTATGTAAGCCTGTTGTACAATATAAATAACTGATTGCAGCCTTGCTGCACGAGGCAGAAGGTGATTGCAAAGAGTTATAAAGATAGTTGCAGCTTTAACTAGGTGATTGTAGCAATGATAACTTATTGTGAGGCATTTCCCATATGCTAGGCGATGCTAGGTGATGCATAGCATCCTTTATTGGTTTCCGCGAGCTTTTGAAGAGGAACCATGAGTTTTAGTTGGTCGTACCTTTGAAGGAAGCTTAAGTTTGTTTGATCCAAAATTCAGGAAATTGCAACAATATAAATTGGGAACATTACGATGTATATTAAATCAAGAGGAGATCAAAATATTCCATTTGGGATACTACATCAAAGGGACCTACTATAGATATGGATGGGTAGGTCATCATTCATACATGTCTAGAGTGAGAGAAGGGTCATTTAGAGAAGTGTGTGCATGTTGCACAAGCCAAATAGGAGAATGAAGTAGAAAGCACAAATACAAAGCACAGAGTAAATTTGATGATGCAAAAAGTATTGCTTGAGCCATCCAAAGAGGCGAATGGATAAAGCACAAGTCAATCAATAAGTGTTGCAGGTTGATAATTGATGGAGGCAACACAATTACTTGGTATCCACAAAGATGGTTTAGAACCTATGGTCAAAATTTGTCATACTCTCCACATCATATGGAGTTTTTTCGTTGTATAAGAGGAAATAAATCATTGTGACATAATGGTACAAGTTTTTATTTTTCATTAGAGGTTATACAAATGAGAAATCATGTGATGCGATCCCAATGGATGTGTGCCATATGTTGTTCCAAAGGTTGTAGTGGTATGACAAAAGCACAATCCATAATGGGTGAAAGAACACCTTCACCATCATGAAGGATGGTAAGAAGTTTGACTTGTTGTTGATTAAGGTAGAAGAAAGTGTGGTAAGTCAAGTGATGCTATTGAGCATCGGGCATTTCTCAAGGAGGTGAGGAACACAAAGGAGTGCTATGCTATAGTGCTCAAGCCCATTTAGAAGGAGAAGTCGCTACACAACCTAGAGGAGTTGAAGATTGACATGTTACTCAAAGAGTCCACATGGATAGTCAACAGTAAGATACTAGAGGGATTGCTACCAATGTGGAGCATCCCATATTGCATTGATCTAATCCTAGGATCTAGATTTTCTAATAAGTCTCTACATAGAATGAGTCCCCAATATGAGTATAGAATTCAATTAGCAGGAAAAAGAGTTGTTGGAGAGAGGTGTGACCAAAGAAAGTATGATTCCTTGTGTAGTTCCAATACTACTTGTGCCAAATAAGGGAGGAAAATGATGAATGCGCATAGATTCTAGGAGATAAACAAGACTACCATCAAGTATTCAATTTTGTTACCATGGATTGATGATCTCATGTATTGTTTAAGTGGAGCCAAATACTATTCAAAGATTGACCTCAAGAGTCTTTATCACTAGAGGAAACGAATGGAAGATTGTATTCAAGAAAAAGAATGGCTTGTACAATTGGATGGTGATGTCATTTGAGATGACAAATACCCCAAGCAAATTCATGAGGATGATGAAAAAATTCCTAAAACAGTTTCTTGGTAAGTTTGTGGTCAAGTATTTAGATGGTATTTTGGTGTTTAGCAAGACAAGGGAAAAACGTCTTTGCATGCCTTCAATTTCACTTGAACCACAATCAATTATAATGCCACTTCCACTAGCCATGTCTTGTACAAGTTTCCTCAAAAGAGATTTCTGGCAAGTTGTGCATCAATATTGTCTAAGTTAAGTTTCAAAAAAGTAAAGAGTTAGATCCCAATTCTTGTCACCCCTCATTGTAATCAAGTTTCTTACGTGACAAGAGATTATAATAACTAGTGGGGGTTTGGGAGTGGAGACCCCAATGGGATTGAGGGGAAAACCCCCTCCTAGGTGTTAAGGTGAAATGCCCCTCATGGGGGTTTGGGGGCAACACAAACAATTTTCACAATTTTATCACTTAAGTGAGAAATTAGGTATGCAAGCACATTTTTGTTTATAAAAATGTTTTTGAAATCACCTTTTTAATGTTCTCTAGGGTGGCCCTTGGGTCCCCTTGGGTTCACTTGAGTTTCACCTAGGGTCCCTCCTAGGTAGCCTGTGTTCCCTATGGGTCGTTCAAACCTTAGGAAAAACCAAAGGAAAACCAACTCAAAACCAAAACCTGTACCCCACCCATACAAGTATGAAGGGGTTCTAGAGAAACCTAGTAATATAGCCAAAAAAACAAAGAGGTAATGACTCAATTTTTGTGGTTGTTGACAAGATTTCAAAAATGGCATATTTCATTCCTTAGGAAAACAAGTGATATGGTGACGATGGTGAATATACTCTTTAACAAGGTGGTGCAGCTGTATGGGTGGTCACAAAGTATTACCTTAGATAGAGATACAAAGTTCCTTAGCCGCTTCTAATAGAAATTGGCCACAAATTTGAACTACAATTCAACACATCATCCACAAATAGATTTGCAAGCAAAGATTTTCAAGAGGCACCTTAAGAACCTAGACGTTTGGTGTGAGATAAGTCCACACAATGGAACTCCTTATTGGCATAAGTAGAGTTTGCATACAACTTTGTGAATAGGTCAACTAGAAAGACCTATTTTAGATTGTGTACAAAATATCACCAAGGGGTGTCACTAGCTTGTTGAATGTGGAAGAAGACACCATAGCAGATGCATAAGACTTTGTGCAACATATGCAAGAGACACATGAAAAAGTTAAAAATAAATTCAAGGTGAGTAGCACCAAATAGCAAGGAAAATAAAGGTGCTTTGAAGAGAGTAGGCTTACTCAAAAGGGAAGATAGTCCTAGTGCACTTGAGAAAAGAGTGGTTCCCTAAGAAAACATCTAATAAGTTAAAACCCAAGAAGATCATCCCATGGAATGTTTTGTGCAAATTTTCTAAAATGGCATATGAAACCACATTGCTACAAGGATTCAATATCTCTTAGATATTCAATATATTTGATCTTTATTATTTTCTTGGGAAAAATGATACAACCAAAGAAGAAATGTAGCCATAGGACAACATTGATTGCAAAAGGAAAGTACTAGAAAAGCATCAAGAAGAAATAGTGTAGGTCTTTAATGAGCACATTGGGAAGAAGACCCAACAAATAAGTACAAAGAATACTTGTTTTCTAGAAGGGTAAGTAGCCAAAAGAAAATGTGGATCAATGAAATTGAAGTAATCCATCTTGGGTGGTTGAATTAGTTGTCCAAACAATCAATTTTGTGAGTGCCAAACTCACAAATTTTAATCTACGACAGTGTTCCACAGGCCTAGGGGACGGGGAAACAGGGGGACGTCCGGGACACATTTCGAGGACGGGGGGACAAAGGGCCTAAGTTTGGGGATGGCGGGGGGACGACGGCGGGGGGGGGTGTTGGCGGGGTGGTGGTGCTGATATAGTTATACATATACTTATAGTACTTGAAAAACTAGTTTTGAAAAGATGTATAACAGTATAACAGTATAAGAATTACATTTCAAATGAAACTATAGGAAATTAGTAAAATTATAACATTTAAAGTATATCTTGAATGCTAATTGCTAAATAAAATTTGACAAATGAAATTGTCAAATTGGAGATTTCTATTATATTGAAAATATGAATATTTAATGTCATATGAGATATCACAAAGTCTATAAAGATGATTACATGATTCATCATTACAATGAGTAGAAAATTCCAAATGGAAAATAGTAAAACTAAATACAGATACTAATAGCAATAGCATTACAAAAGAAAAAATGCCAAAATGTCAAAATGTAGTGAATGTAGGCCTCTAATCATCTGCAAACTCCTCATCACTGGAACTGCTGGACTCCACAAGGTCAAGATCCCTCAAGCTCACACCAACCAGCCCTACATATGAAGTGGTAGGATCATCCTCATCAATCTGTGAAGGCTCCTTTAGATCCACATCCCATCATGCCGCTGGACTTTCCTTGTACCCAAGTGTCTTGCGGTCCATTAGATGCAAAGCACTGTGTACAACCACAAGTTTCTCTACTCTCTTAGAGGTAAGTATGTTCCTCTTAAGAGAGTGGATGAAGCTATATGTAGACCGATTCCTCTTAATAGTTGAAGAATTGGAAACCTGGGATAGCAAATAGATAGCTAGAGTGGTGGTCAAAGATTTCAAACTATGACAATTCTACCACAAAAGTGGGTCCTCCTATGCGATAGATTCTATATCCATCTTTGCCGCATCTGAATAGCCTCTAAGAGTGGAAAATTTAGTCCTCTCAGTGCGAATTGTGTCGGCATCTCTAGAATCATACATCTTCTTTATGCACCTAAAGAAACCCACCTTCACCTCATCATCCTGAATCAGTGTCACTCTACCTGGTCTAGCCTTGTACCACTTAGGATTCAAGGCAAAGGAAACCATATGCAAAGGAGTGTTCAAATTGTCCCATTTACATTGAATGATTGGTCAGATGTGCTCATTGTAGAATGCTAAAAAGGGGTCCTGTTGTGACCTTTTCACACATTTCCCCATTGGAAATGGGGACCTTTTGCTTTTTACTTTTTGAGTTTTTCCTTAGCGTCACAACTGCATATCACCATGTTTCTTTACAATGAGGAGTTAAAGTTTTGAAGAGTCATCTGAGCCAAGTGAATAATTTGAGCCTGAATCATTGTCCAAACATCACCACAGTGCTTAGGAGGCCCAAGGGATGAACACCGACTGTCATTTCGGTCAATTCTAACATCTACTTTTTGGGGATTGCCCCTTCGGACCCCCTATTTTTTAGGGACATTATTTTTGGCATTTTTGGCCTATTCTGGACTTCCTATTTTGAAGGGACTATTTTTGGAAAGTTGCTATTTTTGGAAAAGTTTCTAATTTTGGAAAAGTTTATATTTTTGGTAGGGTTTCCATATTTAGAAAGTGCCCAGATTTTGAAAATCCACTCAGAAGTTCAAAAAAACTAATGGAAATCACATAAAATCAGTTTGAAAAAATTCATGAAATCCATGATGAAAATTTGAAAATCACTGAAATCTGGAAAAAATTAGTCAAAAATCACAGAAAAAATGTTGAAAAATATGGAAAAATCTGTGAAAAGATTGAAAATTGTTGGCGTTTAAATTCGCACCTCTGGAATGCGTATTTGAAATGGACAGCTATGCACAGATAAACTACTCTTCAAATTAGGAAGGGAAGCTCCCTCTTGCTAATGGTATTCAAGAAAGTAAACTAAAACTAAGTTGCCTATCTTTTTGATTAGCCAGAGCACAAGGTTTATAAAACACAAATGTCGCCGCTGAGATTTTCTGATTTAATAACTTCAACTACGACTAACTTAAACTAAAGACATTTCTAACTTCTCAAGTAATAAGCAGAGCAAGATAAACTAGAAATGAACAAGGTAGATTTTTTGACAAAATACTTTGATAAACTCTTTCTCAACGAACATCTACACACTTCAATGTAAGTTGAAATCAAGATCATAAAAGTAAAACACCAATAACGGAAATTAGAGATTTTATATCAAGGAAAAGGAGGCTCATGATTTTATTACTCAAACTTCTGGAACAAAACTCACTTCTAACATGCCTGGAATAAAAAATTGCAGCTAAAGAGGCTTGCAGTCTTATTCTTACACAATAGAAAAAACAATCACACTAACTCCTTTTTGGCTAAAGAGGCTCAAAAATTTGCTATCACAACACAATTGAACGACACTTGAATAACAAATAGAAGGAAAAATAGGCTCAGCGTTTTGTTTTCACTAGCATGGTTAAAAAAACTAAATGAGCAAAGGCTCTTATTTATAGACAAGCAGAGGAGTAGGGAACCCTAAAATCTCCTTGCTTTCACAATCTAGGGCTTGCTCAGCAAGCAAGCTTTATTACTAAATCTAGAAAGAAGATCTAAAACCCTAGAAAGTAGGAAAAGCAGGAATCGCCAACTATTACATTTATCTTCTTTCTCTTCTTCAAAGACAGGATAAGAATCGTTCCAAGAATAGAAAGAAAGCAAAAAGAAAGCTTCTAGATGAAAGTCGCTTTAAAACTCAATCATATCCACTAAAAATTAGGAAACTCTGTCCCGGTCAGGTGCATTGGTAATATCTAAGGCAATATTTTGATTCTCCAAGATCTCCTCGCCTTCCGTGATCAAACTTAGAGAATCCTTCACTTCTTTGGTTGCTTTGTGAGTTATGTTCTTGAAAAACATCGTTGCCCAAAAAGATGACTCACTAATTGATAACTTGGCAGCTCTGTAACTTTATGTTTCTGACACCTCTCTTGATTTCCAACAAAAGAGTATTGCAACACTCTTTTCCGATACCTTTCCTTTTTCTCATATCACACCTTCTCTTGTTCTTCAGCTGAGATGATGAAGTTTTGACATAGCGCTGATTTGGTCTTAAACTCAACGGGAGTGTACTCCATATTGAAAACCTTATAGAATGACTGTAAACTTGCCTATGTGCAGAAAAGTTTTGAGCAACTTTCTAGTTTTAGAATGTTGGTTTATTGGCCTTCAAACGAACAAATTTTTGGAAATTTTTCTGAGATATGTGTTTTGCTCAGAATTTCGTTGCAAGACAACCTAGATCGTCCGTTTTTGAAAATTTTGAATTTAGACTAAAAAAGCAGCAAACCCTAATTTCTTCAATTTTTCATCAAAAAAGATGGCACCTAGGTTTTGTTTAGAATACAATTAAAAATGGACCCAGTTGATTAGATTTGAAAACATTGATGGCCGATCGAAAAAGCAGCCAACCCTAGAATTTGAAATTTTCTTTGAAAAAGCTGTGATATGGGTTTTCTCTAGAAGACTGATTTGAGAGGACCCAGATGGTTGAAAATTGAATGCACTGAGGATTTCATTGACATGCAAAATAAAAGCAGCTGCTGCAACTTGATGAAAGTTTCTTGAAAAATTCTTCAAAAGAACAAGAAGAAGAGACCTAGGTGGCTGAAAATTAAAATCTTTGACCTTCTCCTTCAAAAATTTGATCTTTTGGATGAAAAAGCATAAAAAAGAAAAATCTTATGTTGCTGGTATGAAAATTATTTATGAAAATCAGCAACCTTGAGCTCTTGAATCTTGAAATAAATATTCAAATCTGCTGCTCCACTTTTCTTCTTTGAATGCTACCTGCAAAAATGATAAAAACTGAATGGAAGAGATGTCTTAAATAGATTTAGGGCTTGAAATAGTTTTGCTTTCTTTTGTTTTAATCCATGCAACCCTTAAAACCTTCTCATGCAACGAACTTGGACATTCACTTTATCTTGCAATTTTGAATCCTACTAAGGCATTGTAAGTTGGGCTCCCTTCTTGGCTAGAGGCGCCTACTTCATTCAGACTTAACCACTTTTCTGAGTTTTTCAACTTTTCTTCCATTTTGACCCTTGGATTGACCTTGATCTCTGGATGTTCAGATGATCTGATGGAGGAGCTGAATAATTCATCATGAAGCTCGACTGATTATGAGAAAATCACCTTGGAGACACCTCTAGTGAAAAACTTTGTTTTGACCTTCAAATTCATGGGAGCCCATTTCCTCCAGGGGCTCCGAACTTTCACAGTGTTAGCCATTTTTTCATGATTTTCAAGTTCTTCCTTTTCCCTTTAATCTTTTGATGAAATCCTGATTCTGGGAGCTACACTGATCCGATCGACTAATCGTCAACTCCATTGGATAGCTCGACTGAAACTGACGAAGTGATCTAAGAAGCTGTATTTGCAAATTCTAACATTTCAGGGCTCAAAATCTTGGGCACCCTTTCTCTCTAGGGGTGCCCATCTTAAGTAGACTTAGCCATTTTTTGATTTCATCATCCTTTCACTTCTATAGATGACCTCGCTTGATTTGGTGATCCATAGCTCGAATTGACTGATGGCTAGGCTTGTCGCAAAGCTGAGGAGATTCTGAGAGGGGTCTTCTGGGGATCTCTTTGCCGAAAAGTTGAATTCAGGCCTTCAAAAGCTTGGGCGCCCCTGGCAAGCTGGGGCGCCCAACTTCACCAGAGTTAGCCAATTTCTCAGTGTTTTCACCTTTGCTTTTGAATTTAAAAATTTCACTCTCATTAAACCCTCTGTTCAACCTTTTGCATCTAACGACGGCCATCTCGGATTGACGTGCTCGTGATGTCATTGAAAAGATTGATCTATTTTGGAGAAGTCATGCTGGAAGATGCACTGGAAAATTCATCTGTTTAGACCTCCAAAAGCTTGGGCGCCTTTCTCCTTCAGGGGTGCCCATTTGCTCTAGACTTAGAAACTTTTCAAACATCTTCATGATTTTCATTGTCTTCTATTTGGAACTTCTTCGTTTGATATCGAATTCCGGGTGATTGGATGATCCATTGACTGCACTGCCAGACTCACTACAGAGCTAGAAGGATTCTAAACAATTTTGTCTCGGAGCTCAAACCTTAATTCCATCATTTGATGTCCTAAAAAGTTGGGCGCCTATTTTGCACTTGGGGCGCCCAAGTCAAGCAGACTTAGTCAAAATTTCACTATTTTCACCTTCTTCCTCGTTCAACATGCGTGTTCATCATTTCATCTTCTGTTTGATGCTTGATCATTGAATCTAACACCTGGCAGCTGATTGACCTCCATTAATGACCTCAGAACTCCTGTTATTCTTTTGAAAAAGCAGAATAGACCCACTAGGGTAAAACTGATTATTTTGAGATTTTGACTGCACCAGCCTGATATGGACGTATTTTGAACCAATCAAAATCAGTTTGGACCCTGAGGGACCAACTTTATATTTTTAGAAAGTTTTGCTAGTATCCATTTCCAAAGAAAACCCAGAAAAACCCAGAAAATGTTATAAATTTAGAAAATTTCTAAAAATAGCAGTTTTCCTAAAATTTAGGGATGAAAAATTGAGATTTGGGTTTTGTAGGTTAAGCTGCTCTGAGCAGACCCAGGTCGTCAGATTTTGAAAATTTTGTTTTTTAATCCCTCACGCAAGACACACCCAAATTTTGACCTTTTTGACTGATTTAACAAGACTTTTACTCATTTCTTCAAAATATCTGTGTGTAACAAAATTTTTAATTTTGGGGTACAAAATTGGCTTTGTTTGGGGGCCATGGCGGATACTTACAGCATAGGAGAACCATAGAATCTCTAGAGTTTTGAGCTTAGACTACTGCCTTGTCCATTGGGCATCGGGGTCAGCATCATTTTTTAATCACCTATTTGCAAGACTTTCCCTAAGTCACCTGAAACATGACTTCCTAGAAATCACCTAATAGTTGGACTTCCCTACTAATCACCTAAAACAAGACTCCTAATCACCTAAAACATGATGAAACTGTTATGGAAAGGGGAAACACAACATAACAAACACATCACGGAAAGGGGAAACACATCATGAAAACATAAAGGAAAATATTCACAAAAAAATTACTCCACCTCTGAAGGATGTCTTTTATGCCTAAAAGGCTTTACTTCTCTTCTCCTGGGTATCGTAGGAGACAAATCTTTAGGGATGAAGATTCTCATATCTTCATACGTCCAGCTAGAGGCACTTTGACAAAAGTCAGAATATGGTGCAAGGAAGGAAGCAGGTACCACTGAGTCACCAACTTTGTTGTTGTTCACCTTCGAGATGACTCTGTTGTCAATCTTTGGGATGTCGCTACTGTCGATCTCTGGGATGTCTGTACCGTTGATCTGTTCAAACCAATCAATCACATTCCACACCCGATTTCTATAATGCCGTAGATGATCCTTTCTGACTTGGAAATATCCTTTGATTGGCTCATCAATTAGCTCCACACCCCCTTTAACACATAGGAGTTCAATTCCCATACTTTTGGCATTTTTGAGGCCTAATAAAAGCGCCTCTTTTTCAGCTTCAGTAAACTCCAATTGCAGGCCATATGACAATGGGTACAATTGTTTTTTAGGGGAGATTATCACTTCCCCTGCTCTTGATTTTGTATTAGAACCACTTCCATCGAACTGTATTGTCCATAAATTTGTATCCTCTGTCGGTCCCTTTTTTGGACAAGCTATTTTTTGGTCTTCAATTTCTAACTCTGCCAACGTCACATAATAACCAAGACCCATTCCTTGATACAAAATTTGGGGTGGGGGGTTTGGGATTTTTACCACCATGAATTGGGATTTGGGTTCAGGTTCTATCTTGATTCTACCTTCCTCCACAGGAATGATTGCAGATGACCAATCTAATTGCATTGCGCCACCAAGATCTCTACAGAAGCTCTGACTCGACAACATCCCATAGCTGGGTGGAATATAAGCCACTAGGATGGTCATTTTAATCTTTTTCTCTGGGTAAGTTGCCAGCCTTACTTGAGTGTTCTGCATTTTTCTGACCAACGGTACTGACTTAGACTCAAGCGAATATCACTCATTTTGAGTTTTTCTGCAAGAGAGTCCCAATGCTTTCATCACTTGTAGAGGCATTATGTTGTCTGAGGCTCCTGAATCAATAATAAAATTGCTCAGTTTAAATCCTCCTATATACAAAGATATATAGAAAGGTTTAGGCTTTTCTTTCACTGGAACAAATGACTTGAGCAATGTAGGCAGAATTGAAGCTTCTTTCTTCACATGTATTATTCTGTCCAGCTGCTCAGGATGATCACAGAGATATTCCAACTGTGAAATCTGCACCGTGTTCTTCATCAAGGCATCTACAATGTCAAACTTGGCTGGAGATGGGTCTTGAGCAACTGCTTTATCATTCTCTTGTTCTCTAGCTCTCCACCTCTCTACTTTTTGCACTTGTAGTCTCTCTTCTTCTTCTTTCTATGCTTGCAAGTGCAAAGCACCTATAAACATAGGAAAAGAGTGTCTTCTGTGATTTGCTACAAGAGAGCGGTGGCAGAGGTATTCTTTTTCTTCAATAACAGGTTCAAAATATCCCATTGCGGAGTTGCCATCGAAGTTGTCTGTCTGCGGTGAGACAACATTCAAACTTGGTGTTGGGACGAAACTAGAACTGGGTGCAACATCAACATATCCCATAATCCGATTCATTCTTAAGTTCTCATGACATGTAGATACAGTATGTTCATCGATATCATGAAAGGAATAAAACATTGCGTGTGGCGCAACTTCAACTTTTTGTCTTGGTGGAGGTGCTAGCAATCGCGGCTTGTAACTATTGTAAGGCTGAAAATCATTTCTCCTTGGTTGATACAGTTGTTGAGGTTGATACTGTTGTTGAAGTTGATATTGTGGTGGTGGTAGTGCGAGCATCTCATTGGCTACCTTCTGTAGCAGTGGATCTGCAGAACTCTGAACCAGAGGCCTGATTGAATCCTTCTTCATTATGCCAGAAGTGATCATATTATCTTCCAGCTCAATGGTGTCTTTGTGCATCTGTCAATTCTGTTTCTTTGGCCGTCTTCAAGAAGAAGGCTATCTCTGATGGAAGAGCATTTATGAAGCAGCTCATCAGAATCTCCGGTGATGGATTAAGTGTAAAAGAAAGTCGTGTAACAAGACGATTAAATCTTGCTACAAACTCCCTCATGGGATCATTGTATTCCATCTTTGAATTTGCAAGTTCAGCAAACAACCAATGAATGTCTTTAGCGGACTTGAATCTCGCCAAAAATTTCTCGATCATAGTTGCGCAGCTTGTGATAATACCCTGCTCTAGGTGATTGAACCAATCAACAACATTCCCAACAAGAGTCTCCACAAAGAGACGACTGCGATGTCTTTATGTTCCATGAGCAAGATGGCGCAGGCCATTGAGAAGGCTGAAAGATGATCATCAGGGTGTTGAGTCCCATCACCGTGAAACTGGGGAAAGTGCTTCCTCGAACCCTTAGGAAATTCATGATGTTCCTGCAAAGCCAAAGGTCCAATAATGTTACCCCAAGGTAATCGGGGTGGACGTCTCAGGATCCTTCTAGCATTATTGTTGTTATCACCCATTGCTTCTACTGAATAAAGCGATAGGGTGCTAGATAGTCATACCCGTGACATAAAGCCTAAGCTTTCTTTGTTGTTTTATGCCTCATGCCCCACAGTGGGCACCAGAAAATTGTTGGCATTTAAATTCACACCTCTGGAATGCATATTTGAAACAAACAGCTATGCACAGATAAACTGCTCTTCAAATTAGGAAGGGAAGCTCCCTCTTGCTGATGGTATTCAAGAAAGTAAACTAAAACTAAGTTGCCTATCTTTTTGATCAGCCAGAGCACGAGGTTTATAAAACACAAACGCTGCAGCTGAGATTTTTTGATTTAAGAACTTCAACTATGACTAACTTAAACTAAAGACGTTTCTAACTTCTCAAGTAATAAGCAGAGCAAGAGAAACTAGAAATGAACAAGGTAGATTTTCTGACAAAATACTTTGATAAACTCTTTCTCAACAAACATCTACACACTTCAATGTAGGTTGAAATCAAGATCATAAAAGTAAAACACCAATAACAGAAATCAGAGATTTTATATCAAGGCAAAGGAGGCTCATGATTTTATTACTCAAACTTTTGGAACAAAACTCACTTCTAACATGCCTAGAATAAGAAATTGCAGCTAAAGAGGCTTGTAGTCTTATTCTTACACAATAGAAACAACAATCACACTAACTCCTTGTTGGCTAAAGAGGCTCAACAATTTGCTATCACAACACAATTGAACGACACTTGAATAACAAATAGAAGGCAAAATAGGCTCAGCGTTTTGTTATCGCTAGCATGGTTAAAACAACTAAATGAGCAAAGGCTCTTATTTATAGACAAGCAGAGGAGTAGGGAACCCTAAAATCTCCTTTCTTTCACAATCTAGAGCTTGCTCAGCAAGCAAGCTTTATTACTAAATCTAGAAAGAAGATCTAAAACCCTAGAAAGCAGGAAAAGTAGGAATCACCAACTATTACATTTATCTTCTTTCTCTTCTTCAAAGAATGGATAAGAATCGTTCCAATAATAGAAAGAAAGCGAAAAGAAAGCTTCTAGATGAAAGCCGCTTTAAAACTCAATCATATCCACTAAAAAGCAGGAAACTCTGTCATGGTTAGGTGCATTGGTACTATCTAAGGCAATATTTTGATTCTCCAAGATCTCCTCACCTTCTGTGATCAAACTTAGAGAATCCTGCACTTCTTTAGCTGCTTTGTGAGTTATGTTCTTGAAAAACATCGTTGCCCAAAAAGATGACTCACTAATTGATAACTTGGCGGCTCTGCAACTTTATGTTTCTGACACCTCTCTTGATTTCCAACAAAAGAGTATTGAAACACTCTTTTCCGATACCTTTCCTTTTTCTCATATCACACCTTCTCTCGTTCTTCAGCTGAAATGATGAAGTTTTGACATAGCGCTGATTTGGTCTTAAACTCGACAGGAATGTACTTGATATTGAAAACCTTTAAGAATGACTGTAAACTTGCCTATGTTCAGACAAGTTTTGAGCAACTTTCTATTTTTAGAATGCTGGGTTTTTGGCCTTCAAACGGACAAATTTTTGGAAATTTTTCTGAGATGTGGGTTTTGCTCAGAATTTCATTGCAAGACAACCTTGATCGTCTGTTTTTGAAAAGTTTGAATTTAGACTAAAAAAACAGCAAACCCTAATTTCTTCAAATTTTCACCGAAAAAGCTGGCACCTAGGTTTTGTTCAGAATACAATTAAAAATGGACCCAGTTGATTAGATTTGAAAAACACTGATGGCTGATCGAAAAAGCAGCCAACCCTAGAATTTGAAATTTTCTTTGAAAAAGCTGTGATATGGGTTTTGTCCAGAAGACTAATTTGAGAGGACCCAGATGGTTGAAAATTGAATGCACTGAGGATTTCATTGAGATGCAAAATAAAAGCAGTTGTTGCAACTTAATGAAAGTTTCTTGAAAAATTATTTAGAAGAACGAGAAGAAGAGACCTAGATGGCTGAAAATTAAAATCTTTGACCTTCTCCTTCAAAAATTTGATCTTTTGGATGAAAAAGCATAAAAAAGCAAAATCTTATGTTGCTGGTCTGAAAATTATTTATGAAAATCAGCAACCTTGAGCTCTTGAATCTTGAAATAAATCTTCAAATCTGCTGCTCCACTTTTCTTCTTTGAATGCTACTTGCAAAAATGATGAAAACTGAATGGAAGAGATGTCTTAAATAGATTTAGGGCTTGAAATAGTTTTGCTTTCTTTTGTTTTAATCCATGCAAACCCTAAAACCTTCTCATGCAAAGAACTTGGACATTCACTTCATCTTGCAATTTTGAATCCTACTAAGGCATTGTAAGTTGGACACCCTTCTTTGCTAGAGGCGCCTACTTCATTCAGACTTAACCACTTTTCTGAGTTTTTCAACTTTTCTTGAATTTTGACCACTGGATTGACCTTGATCTCTGGATGTTCGGATGATCTGATGGAGGAGCTGAATAATTTATCGCGAAGCTCGAATGATTATGAGAAAATCACCTTGGAGACACCTCTGGTGAAAAACTTCATTTTGACCTTCAAATTCATGGGAGCCCATTTCCTCCAGGGGCTCCGAACTTTCACAGTGTTAGCCATTTTTTCATGATTTTCAAGTTCTTCCTTTTCCCTTTAATCTTCTAATGAAATCCTGATTCTGGGAGCTATGGTGATCTGATCGACTGACCATCAACTCCATTGGATAGCTTGACTGAAACTAATGAAGTGATCTAAGAAGCTGTATCTGCAAATTCTAACATCTCAGGGCTCAAAATCTTGGGCGCCGTTTCTCTCTAGGGGCGCCCATCTTAAGCAGACTTAGCCATTTTTACATTTCTTCATCCTTTCACTTCTACAAATGATCTCGCTTGATCTGGTGATCCGGAGCTCAGATTGACTGATGGCTAGGCTTGTCGTGAAGCTGAGGAGATTTTGAGAGGGGTCTTCTGGGAATCTCTTTGCCAAAAAATTGAATTCAGGCCTTCAAAAGCTTGGGCACCCCTGGCAAGCTGGGGTGCCCAACTTCACCAGAGTTAGCCAATTTCTCAGTGTTTTCACCTTTGCTTTTGAATTTCAAAATTTCACTCTCGTTAAACCCTCTGTTCAGTCTTTTGCATCTGCCGACTGCCATCTCGGATTGCCAATTTCTCAGTGTTTTCACCTTTGCTTTTGAATTTCAAAATTTCACTCTCGTTAAACCCTCTGTTCAGTCTTTTGCATCTGCCGACTGCCATCTCGGATTGACGTGCTCGTGATCTCGTTGAAAAGCTTGATCTATTATGGAAAAGTCATGCTGGAAGTTGCACTGGAAAATTCATCTGTTTAGACCTCCAAAAGCTTGGGAACCTTTCTCCTTCAGGGGTGCCCATTTGCTCCAGACTTAGAAACTTTTCAAACATCTTCATGATTTTCATTGTCTTCTATTTAGAACTTCTTCGTTTGATATCGAATTCTGGGTGATTGGATGATTCGTTGACTGCACTGCCAGACTCGCTACAGAGTTGGAAGGATTCTAAACAATTTTTCCTTGGAGCTCAAACCTTAATTCCATCATTTGATTTCCTAAAAAGTTGGGCACCTATTCTTCACCTGGGGTGCCCAAGTCAAGTAGACTTAGTCAAAATTTCACTATTTTCACCTTCTTCCTCGTTCAACATGCGTGTTCATCATTTCATCTTATGTTCGATGCTTGATCATTGAATCTAACACCTGGTAGCTGACTGACCTCCATTAATGACCTCAAAACTCCTGTTATGCTTTTGAAAAAGCAGAATAGACCCACTAGGGAAAAACTGATTATTTTGAGATTTTGACTGCACCAGCCTGATATGGATGTATTTTGAACCAATCAAAATCAGTTTAGACCCTGAGGGACCACCTTTCTATTTTTAGAAAGTTTTGCTAGTATCCATTTCCAAAGAAAACCCAAAAAAACCCAGAAAACGTTACTAAATTTAGAAAATTTCTAAAAATAGCATTTTTCCTAAAATTTAGGGATAAAAAACCGAGATCTGGGTTTTGTAGGTTAAGCTACACTGAGCAGACCCAGATCGTCAGATTTTGAAAATTTTGTGTTTTAGTCCCTCATGCAAGACACACACACCCAAATTTTGACCTTTTTGACTGATTTAACAAGACTTTTACTGATTTCTTCAAAATGTCTAAGTGTAACAAAATTTTTAATTTTGGGGTACAACATTGGCTCTGTTTGGGGACCATGGCAGATACTTACGACATAGGAGAACCATAGAATCTTTGGAGTTTTGAGCTTAGACCAGTGCCTTGTCCATTGGGCATCAGAGTTAGCATCATTTCCTAATCACCTATTTGCAAGACTTTCCCTAAGTCACCTGAAACAGGACTTCCTAGAAATCACCTAATAGTTGGACTTCCCTACTAATAACCTAAAACAAGACTCCTAATCACCTAAAACATGATGAAACTATTACAGAAAGGGGAAACACAGCATAACAAACACATCACGGAAAGGGGAAACACATCATGAAAACATAAAGGAAAATATTCACAGAAAAATTACTCCACCTCTGAAGGATGTCGTTTCTGCCTGAAAGGCTTTACTTCTCTTCTCCTGGGTATCGTAGGAGACAAATCTTTAGGGATGAAGATTCTCATATCTTCATACATCTAGCTAGAGGCACTTTGACAAAAGTCAGAATATGGTGCAAGGAAGGAAGCAGGTACCACTGAGTCACCAACTTTGTTGTTGTTCACCTTCAGGATGACTCTGTTGTCAATCTTTGGGATGTCGCTACCATCGATCTCTGGGATGTCTCTACCGTTGAGCTCTTCAAACCAATCGATCACATTCCACACCCGATTTCTATAATGCCGTAGATGATCCTTTCTGATCTAGAAATATCCTTTGATTGGCTCATCAATTAGCTCCATGTCCCCTTTAACACATAGGAGTTCAATTCCCATGTTTTTGGCATTTTTGAGGCCTAATAAAAGCACCTCTTTTTCAGCTTCAGTAAACTCCAATTGTAGGCCATATGACAATGGGTACAATTGTTCTTTAGGGGAGATGATCACTTCCCCTGCTCTTGATTTTGTATTAGAACCACCTCCATCGAACTGTATTGTCCATAAATTTGTATCCTCTTTCGTTCCCTTTTCTGGAAAAGCTATGTTTTGGTTTTCAATTTCTAACTCTGACAATGTCACATAATTGCCAAGACCCATTCTTTGATACAAAATTTGGGGTGGGGGGTTTGGGATTTTTACCACCATGAACTAGGATTTGGGTTTAGGTTCTATCTTGATTCTACCTTCCTCCATAGGAATGATTGAATACGACCAATCTAATTGCATTGCACCACCAAGATCTCTACAAAAGCTCTGAATCAACAACATCCCGTAGCTGGGTGGAATATAAGCCACTAGGATGGTCATTTTAATCTTTTTCTCTGGGTAAGATGCCAGCCTTACTTGAGTGTTCTTCATTTGTCTGACCAACGGTACCGACTCAGGCTGAAGCGAATAGCACTTGTAGACACCGAAATCTGGTTTTAGGCCTGCGACTTCCATATTCTATTCTTCACGGTCATGATTAAATAATCTTAATTATTTAATTAATTCACACTTTTCTTTATTCTATTTGATTAATTAAATAAACATTTTTTATTCAATTATGTTACTAATTAACTTCATTCTTCTTGTCAAATTAAATAAATTCTTATTTAATTTACTCTTTATCATATTTCAACTATAATTAAATAAATTCTTTATTTAATTATTCATTTAAATCCCTTCATCATTTAATTAAATAAACCTTATTTATTTAATTATTCTTCGAATATCGAGTCTTGAATTAAATGAATTATTTAATTCATTAATTCTATTTTAACGCATTCCTCTATATTTTAGATAATTATGTGAGTTATCTAAGTATTCACTTTTACTCGACTCGAGATCTATTCAAATTGCTCAGTTAACTCTTGATTTAATGTCTGAGTGGTGTTCTCGAGTAATCTCTTCGTCAGATCATTCAATCATCCAGTTCTGACTTATTTGCGTGTGCATGCGGATTAATTAAATATTCTTATTTAATTAATTAAATCTCGTGCATGCATTTGAACAGAGAGTCATTATAATCAATCTTCATCTTTGTCATGCAAAGATATTTCTTATGTTTTCGAATGCCGAACTGAAGATTAAATCATTTATTTAATCTTTAATTCTATTTCTAATTTGTATCACTCATGTCACTACTGACAGTTATCAGAATGCATGTCTAATCTATCGATCTCAACCGTCCGTTAATCTTTCAATCTTGACCTGTCATTCAAATAATCAATTTTATATAAATTGATTTGTCATTCTTCATTCCAATCTCTCTCGAAAACTCGCAAAATCTTATGACTTTTGAGAGCGCTCAATCTTGAATCTTCAATATTTTGCTAATCACTATCTTAGGCTATACTTGCACGAACTCTTGAAAATCTGAGGGCAATTATACTACATAAGCAAAATGGGGAAGGGCAATCGAGATGAATCATGGAAATATGTTCGAAATTGGTGAGATTGTTTCAGTTTGTTTACGTTTTACTTTCCTTTGTTCTTTGTTGCTTAACATTTAGATTTGCATCTTAGATTTTAGTATTGCATGTTTGCTTCTAATCTTCTTTGTTGTCTTTGTGCAAAATTTCTATGGTGTTACATTTGGTGAACTTGACATGAAGATACCATCTTCCCGGATCCGTAGATCTTTTATTTTTGGTTTTTATAGGTTTTTCATACGGAATGACGCATCTGAAGTTTCTTGAACCGCAAATTGATTTCCCGAACCACATCTGACAAAAGAAATGATGCATCTATATTTTCCTGAACCGCAATTGAATTCCCGAGCCGCAATTGAAGAAGAAACGACGCATCTGACTGGTAATACGACACAATTGACTGGTAAAAACTTTATTTCTGTTTTCGAAAATCTAAAATTTTCAATTGATTTTTGTTAGTAATATCTTATCTCCAGCGTGTGGCCTTTTGGGAGTTAACAAGCTTTTGCAGGACAATTGATGAAGACAATATTGAAAAATACTGACGAGTTTTTCTGTAGGACGCTTGTCAAAGACCCTAGTTAATTTTGAAATAGATTGATTGGTAGCGTAGCAAATCTTTCATTTGGTTAAAATTAACAAGTGTCTACTGTGTTTGGTGCGAAAGCACAAGTATGGTCACCCTTACGACTTGGTACATCGAAGTATCCTCTCCCCTTGCGCATCCGTGCAATCCTGGGTGTAAGAGAAACGGTTACCAACTCTAGAACTTGGGTCTGTTCTGGTGGAAAAAAGTACTCACCCCAGGACGACTCAGACCGGTAGCACTCTGAACCCGAGGGACTTTCAGCCGGTATATAAAAGTAGGTTCTTGGGGAAACCCCAAGAATAACGAGTGTGGTTCCAACGAGATGGATCCGAAAGGGGACTCGCGCCATATGGATCACACCCCACGAATGGAATGCCCATACTAAATACCTTTTGTTTTAGAGACCAACCTATTTGTGGCCATTGCTTGGTATAGTGCAGGTTACAGTATCATGCTCGAAGATTACTCACTACTGATCCCCTTGAGTAGAGATAGTAGTTCTTGGGAGGTCATTGCCCAAAGAATTCTAAATTGGTGTGCTCGAAAGAGTTAATGAGCCATGGAGGGGAGCCAATGCCACCAAATTTCTAAGCTATCCACTCTCGAGAAAGAAAGGTGTTCATCACCAATCCGGGGTATTTCGGTGGGCTATACCAAGTATACAAACCCTAGGCCTTTGGCCTATTAGGATGTGCTTGTCTGTTATCAATTTAAACGTTCTTTAAGTCCAAAATTGAAACTAAAAACACTTTGTCTGATGATTTCCTTTGATTTTCAGAATTTGATCACAGAAAACGGAGTCAGTTTAAAATTCATGTCACTGAAAAATTCACAGAGTCGCAACTATTTACCAGAAACTCGTAATTAATTTTTAGAGTCGCATCTGTTAAATCTTGAGTTGCAACTGTTATTTCAAGTCGCATCTGTTTAGTCTTGAGTCACACCTACCAGTTTAGCTCACAATTTCTTTGGAAAAACCGCATGCGTTATATTCTGAGTCGTAACTGTCAGTACGAGTCGCATCTGTTAAAAGGCTAATCGCACCTGTCAGGGTCAGACTGAATGTTACCAGAGAAACACAATTGATCACTAGAAAACCGCAACTGTTAATTTTGAACCACATCTGTTAAATCCTAAGATGCATCTGTCTGATTATCAGAAAACCAGAATTCATAGTCATTGTCCAGTCAACATGATTGCACCAGTTTCAGTTGTCTTCAAACAAACAGTCATTGAACATAAACTTGAAATGATTTTCTCAATTTTGCATCCTTTAGGTTCATTTAGTCATTACCAATAGTTGTCTTCATTCGAAGTTTAGTTTCAGGAACATATTACCTTGCATTAGACTTCTAGAAAGGTTACTTTTACAAACTTTAGGACTAGTTCACCATCTACACTCTAGAAAAGTCATAGTGTCAACAAAATTTGTCATTGAACCTAGTCCTATCATCTTATCCTTTGTCCTACAGAGAGTCCACCTAGCTCATTAGTCTAGTTAGGAGACTCAAGTTATCTTTGATCTTTGTCCTACAATGGTTCTTTGACATAACTAAATTGACACTGTGGTTAGACTTTAGGTAGTTGGTGCCCCCACATTATTCCTAGTTGGTGTTACTAACATCCATGTCTTTTATTATTCATCTTTCTTTTCGCACTAACATTTCTTCTTTTCTACATCTTCACCACCCTTATCTATTTTCCTCTATCCTTTTTTCTTTCATCTTCTAGTTCTCTCATCAATTTCGAGAGCACACTCATGTTCTTTGAACCTGCTTGTCCTCCCGAGGGGGCATACCTTCACCTATTAATCTGGAGCATTACTGGGGCATATTTCTTATCGATTTTCTTTGACACAACGCCGAAATGACATTGTATCAAAGAGGGGCAAATGTAGACACCAAAAATTGGTTTAGGCCTGCGACTTCAATATTCTTCTTAATTCGTATTATTCATGGTCATGATTAAATAATCTTAATTATTTAATTAATTCACCTTAACATTAATTCTTCTATTTATTAAATAATCTTAATTATTTAATTAATTCATCTTAACATTAATTATTCACTTTAACTTTAATTCTTCTATTGATTAAATAATCTTAATTATTTAATTAATTTATCTTCTGTTAATTCTTCTATTAATTAAATAATCTTAATTATTTAATTAATTCACATTTTCTTTATTCTATCTGATTAATTAAATAAACACTTTTTATTTAATTATGTTACTAATTAACTTTATCCTTCTTGTCAAATTAAATAAATTCTAATTTAATTTACTCTTTATCATATTTCAACTATAATTAAATAAATTATTTATTTATTTAATTATTCATTTAAAATCCCTTCATCACTTAATTAAATAAATCTTATTTATTTAATTATTCTTCAAATATCAAATCTTGAATTAAATGAATTGTTTAATTCATGAATTCTATTTTAACTCATTCCTCTATATTTAGATAAATTGTGTGAGTTATCTAAGTATTCACTTTTACTCGACTCGACATCTATTTTAATCTCTCAGTTAACTCTTGATTTGATGTCTGAGTGGTGTTCTTGAGTAATCTCTTTGTCAAATCATTCAATCCTCCAGTTCTAACTTATTTGCGTGTACATGCAGATTAATTAAATATTCTTATTTAATTAATTAAATCTTGTGCGTGCATTCAAACAAGAGTTGCTTTAATCAATCTTTATCTTTGTCATGCAAAGATATTTCTTCTATTTTTGAATACCGAACTGAAGATTAAATCATTTATTTAATCTTTAATCCTATTTCTGGTTTGTATCACTCATGTCACCTCTGACAGTTATCAGAATGCATGTCTAATCTTTCGATCTCAACTATCCGTTGATCTTTCAATCTTGACCTGTCATTCAAATAATCAATTTTCTATAAATTGATTTGTCATTCTTCATTCCACTCTCTCTCGAAATCTCTCTCAAAATCTCTCTCTCGTGAAATCTTATAACTTTTGAGAGCACTTTGTTTTGAATCATCGATATTTTGCTAATCATTATCTTAGGCTATACTTGCACGAATTACAAGAAATCTGAGGGCAATTATACTACACAAGAAAAATGGAGAAGGGCAATCGAGATGAATCATGGAAATACGTTTGAAATTGGTGAGATTGTTTCAGTTTAATTACGTTTTAACTTCCTTTGTTCTTTGTTGCTTAACATTTAGATTTGCATCTTAGATTTTAGTATTGCATGTTTGCTTCTAATCTTCTTTGTTGTCTTTGTGCAAACTTTCTATGGCGTTACATTTGGTGAACCCAATGTGAAGATACCATCTTCGTGGATCCATAGATCTTTTATTTTTGGTTTTTACAGGTTTTTCGTACAGAACGACGCATCTGAAGTTTCTTGAACCGTAATTGATTTCCTGAACTGCATCTGATAGAAGAAATGATGCATCTATATTTTCCTGAACCACAATTGAATTCCCAAGCCGCAATTGAAGAAGAAACGACGCATCTGACTGGTAATACAACGACGCAATTGACTGGTAAAAACTTTATTTTTATTTTTGGAAATCTAAAATTTTCAATTGATTTGTGTGTTACTAATATCTTATCTCCAATGTGTGGCCTTTTGGGAGTTAACAAGCTTTTGCAGGACGATTGATGAAGACAATATTGAAAACTACTAATGAGTTTTTCTGCAGGACGCTTGTTGAAGACCCTAGTCAATTTTGAAATAGATTGTTTGGTAGCGTAGCAAATCTTTCGTTTGGTTAAAATTAACAAGTGTCTACTGTGTTTAGTGCGAAAGCACAAGTTTGGTCACCCTTACGACTTGGTACATCGAAGTATCCTCTCCCCTTGCGTATCCGTACGATCCTGGGTGTAAGAGAAACGATTACCAACTCTAGAACTTGGGCCTGTTCTGGTGGGAAAAAGTACTCACCCCAAGACAACTCAGACCGGTAGCACCCTAAACCCGAGGGACTTCTAGCCAGTATATAAAAGTGGGTTCTTGGGGAAACCCCAAGAATCACGAGTGTGGTTCCGACGAGATGGATCTGAAAGGGGACTCGCGCTGTATGGATCACACCCCACGAACGAAATGCCCGTACTAAATACCTTTTGTTTTAGAGACCAACCTATTTGTGGCCGTTGCTTGGTATAGTGCAGGGTACAATATCATGCTCGAAGACACTCACTACTGATCCCCTTGAGTAGAGATAGCAGTTCTTGGGAGGTCATTACCCAAGAATTCAAAATTGGTGTGCTTGAAAGACGTTAATGAGCCATGAAGGGGAGCCAATGCCACCAAATTTCTAAGCTATCCGCTCTCGAGAAGGAAAGGTGTTTATCACCAATCCGGGGTATTTCGGTGGGCTATACCAAGTATACAAACCCTAGGCCTTTGGCCTATTAGGATGTACTTGTCTGTTATCAATTTAAATGTTCTTTGAGTCTAAAATTGAAACTGAAAACACTGTCTTATGATTGTTAGAAGTTGATCACAGAAAATGGAGTCAGTTTAAAATCTCATCACTGAAATTACACAGAGAGTCGTAATTGTTCACCAGAAAATCGCATCTGTTATCACGAGTCGCATCTGTTAAACTTCGAGTCGCATCTATTATCAGGAGTCGCATCTGTTAAAATTTGAGTCGCATTTGTTATCAGGAGTCACATCTGTTATCACGAGTCACATATGTTAAAATTAGGGTTGCATCTATCATTATTAGTCGCATTTGTCAAGATTAGAGTCGCATCTGTCAGTTTAGCTCGAAACTGTTTTGCAAAAATTGCATGCGTTATGTTCTAAGTCGCAACTGTCAGTATGAGTCGCATCTGTTAGAGGGTAACCGCATCTGTCAGAGTCAAACTAAACTTTACCAGAGAAACACAATTGATCACTGGAAGACCGCAACTGTTAATTTTGAACCGCATCTGTTAAATCCTGAGACGCATCTATCTAATTATCAGAAAACCAGAATTCACAGTCACTATCCAGTCAACACGAGTATACCAGTTTTAGTTGTCTTTACACAAATAGTCCTTGAACAGAAACCTAAAATGATTTGCTCAATTTTGCATCCTTTAGGTTCATTTAGTCATTACCATAGTTGTCTTCATTCAGAGTTTAGTTTCATCTTAGGATACATATTACCTTGCATTAAACTTCTAGGAAGGTCACTTTTACAAACTTTAGGACGAGTTCACCACCTACACTCTAGAAAAGTCATAGTGTCAACAAAATTTGTCATTGAACCCAGTTTTATCAGTATATCCTTTGTCCTACACAGAGTCCTCCTAACTCATTAGTCTCGTTAGGAAACTCAACTTGTCTTTGATCCTTGTCCTACACTGGTTCCTTGACATAACTAAATTGACACCTTGGTTAGACTTTAGGTAGTTGGTAACCTCGTCTCAGGTTCAAAAAATTGATTACCTTAGAAGCTTGCTTAGAATTTGCATACTTAGATATTGTCATCCTAGACTAGCGTCATATTAGACATATTTTACTTGCACAAAAAATACCAAAAAAAAATAGCTACATTCATTCCTTACTTGCACCTAGAAAATCCCAAAAAAAAAAGAAGCTTAGGTTGCATACCTTAGACTTAAGTCACTCTTTGCATTGTCATACCTTAGACCTCATATCACATACCTTAGTCATTCTCCATCTTTCATCATAACCTTACCACCATGTCTGTAATTTACCTTGATATGCGTGCTAGTCAAGTTGAATACCAGTTACTCCATAATGGTCAATACCAACAAGCCATAGACTTCAAAAGATAATTTATCCAATCCAAATGCCAATCAATGTCAACCCATGGACAACTACCCACATACCCTTCCTACCAACAATCCATAAGTCCTAGTCCTCCATCCATCTACCCTCATTATCAAGAGTCCCTTAGCATAATCCATGCCATGAATCCACAACAAACGTCCACTTATCACCCTTATCCTAACCTTGACAAGGGAAACCAACCTTCCACTAATCCCTTCCAAGCTTCCATGTCCTACCCTAGTCCTTCATCCACTAATTCCTTCCAAGCTTCCATGTCCTACCCTAGTCCTTCATCCACTAATTCCTTCCAAGCCTCCATTTCCTATCCTAGTCCTTCATCCACTAATCCCTTCCATGCCACTCCATCTCACTCTACATTTAGTCATGACAATACATCTATTCATGGTCTCCAAAGTCACATTCTATCTACTAAACTTGAGGATACATGTCAAATGGAAAGTCCAAAGCATGACTTCATGGCTTCACCTTCATGTCAAGATCAAAGTAGTCTATCCCACGACCCTATCTTTAAGTCCATCCAAGAAGTCCTAGATAATCATGGCATCCAAAATACACCCATCCTTGATCAAGATTCCATTCCCAACCATATCATTCAAGACAAACCCATCTTTGATCAAGACACTATTATTGAGCAAGAAGTCCAAAATGATCCACTCCTTGACCTTTATGCCATTCATGATCAAACACTTGAAGATGACCCTATCCAAGCAAATAACACATCCGTTTCCCAAAATGAGACACTTTCCTCCTTTGGAAACATAGATGATATTCCTCTAGAATGAGAGTCTCCTACTATAGACATATTTACAAATGATCAAACTATAGTTGAGTTAATTGGACTGTATGACAATGACCATAAAGACGGTTTCAACATCGACTTGGAAGCACCAATAGAATCCTCTGAATCTGATATGTCACAAAATCACACCAAAGATATCCAACATGTCAATGAAGATAAGAGATCCTATCAACTAGGATCGTCCACTTTTATCAAATCAGGCTTTCTTGTAGAGGAGAAGATTCCAAGTAACATTTTCCACAAACACAATGATGGGTTAGCATCTTGCTTCCAAAACAAAAAATACCCCATCGCAAATAGAATCTGTCATAGCATGCAGTATCAAGGAAAGGGACTAGGCATACATGAGCAAGGAATTTTAGAACCAATACAGTTTCAAGAAAATCCTAGACATCAAGGTCTTGGTTATCCTTCAATTAGAAAATCTAATGATGTTAATGGTATCTTCTTGATATTTGGGGCAACTTTATCTGATACAAACATCAAAATGGAGGCCATGAGTAGTTCTTACCATAAGGTTGTTGCCAACACTCTTTCCATCCATACCATAAATTGTGATTCCAACATGAATAAACCTTCCATTTGGAACCAACAAAAACAAAAGTCTTACAAATTCAAAGTTCAAAATCAAATATCAAAGGCCATTGAGTTAATCAAAAATCCAAGTGGACAAATAAAGTTAAAATGGATCCCAAAGAAAATTGGATCAAGCAAAGAAAATAGTTCAAAAGTAAAAGTCAATTAAAATGTGGAGCCACAAGAAAAGAGGACTCCCACATATAATAAATGTCCACCTCCTTCAAAATGGTCATCATACAAGGCATGTAAAATTCATAGTTCCAAACATTATTCCAATCTGAAACCTAGTCTCCATCATCCATCACCCCAAGTTTGGCAAATGAAAATTCCTACATCTAAATTGCTAAACACATCTCCTATCATCCGTCATAATCTTACACATTGTCTAAAATCTAAAAATCCTATGTCACAAATCCATCGCATCTTGGAAGCAACTCTTTATTGTAAGGACTCCCATGGCACTCTATCGCGATGTGCATATTTTGATAAGGCCAACTCTAGTATCAACAAGGATCACAATGACATCAATCAATTGTATGCAAGTGCTATTATCCTGACAAGACAACTATTTCATCAAGGTTATTATTGGCATATCATGGCACCAGTCTATACATCAGCACCATCAATGGATTCGACATAATCAATGATCATCTAAAGCATCAAGGCCATCAAAAAAAAAAAGTCACTTTGATGAAAACCTGGCAAACAGTCATCTTGGTGACACCAAAAGAACAAAAAAAAAAGTCGAGAGAAAAATTTCATCCAATAGTGAGAACCATTTTTATGGCGCTTTGGATAAGTACCATGATGAAAACTTGGCAAACAGGCGTCATGTGTAAGAAATTATCTATGTGGACTATTACACTTGGGGGCAAGCTGTCTCATCTCCCATACCCTTTGTATGACATTCATTATGACATTTCCATCTATCCATCTTAGCCCTACCACTCATGTCAATTTTCCCACCTACTTTGATCTTGATAAGGATGGGTAGAAACATAAATCGTGCTTTGGAAAAACTCTTGACATGTCTATCCTTTGGTCATACACTATCTATGAAATATCATGTCATAGCCTTCATAGCATTTTTCCAAACGAGTTTTCCTTATACGAAATACCTATCGCATGCCTTGGTTTTTCCCTTGTCAATGGTCTAAGGATCTTCCATCATACCATCTAATCCTGAAAAGTCATTCCAAATACAACAAGCCCAATCCATATAATATTTCTATGTATCCTAATGCATCATTCAAAACATTCATTGGCTTTGTTTCTAGCCTGGCTGCAAACCTTGATCCTTTAGTCACATTATCGTCATCCTCATGTTGTTTTGGGATGTGTCCTTCCCACGTCAAACAACATCGTCACCATCCTCATCACCTGTCAATTGGTTTTCAGCTTGACTAGGGGCACGATCATGGTTGTCCTTGGATTCTTGTGCATGCTTACTTGGTTGCTTGTATGAATCATTTCCCTGTACATATCTCTTATCCCTGTACATACCACCTACCTTTTCTATCCATCGCTTGTATATACCATTCATAATAAGTGGTAGTCTTTCCCATAACTTGGAAAGATTGACGTCGAGAGCATTTCATATCCCCCATTTTACCCTATGCATAATCAATTGGTCTTATACTCGACTAGGGGCAGACACTTGACCTGTGTCATATTGGTTCTTACATTGGCTATGTTGAAGACGTAAAACCATAGAAAATCCACAAACATTGCAAAATGACCTGAGAAAACACAAAAACATCAGAAAAATTCAAAAAGAAAAAAAAATCAAAACATTTTAAAAATCCAAAAAAACAGAGTCAGAGTCAGTTGCACTTGTCAGTCTTTGTCATTTGTCGAACTACGTTGCCTCTACGACTGGACGTAGGCAAGGCCATCTGCCAATGTGCCCCCGATGCATTAGGTCAGTCCATTTAGGTTTGTCTGTATAATTTCATGATTTAATCCATATGTCTATATGACAAGGTCATTGGTCGTGTCGAACTACGAGGTCTCTGCGTGTATAACGTAGGCAAGGCCATCAATCGATGAGCCCCCGAGGATACACTAGGTTGGTCCATTAGGGTTTGTCGCATTCAATTTCACACACGTCTTCTATTTGCAGTCAATCTTGTCAGTCGTAGTCAAGTCAAACTACGAGGTCTCTGCGTGTATAACATAGGCAAGGCCATCAATCGATGAGCCCTTGAGGCCACACTAGGTTAGTCCTTTAGGGTTTTGTCGTCACACACAGTCAATTGTCAACACTTCATATGAAGTCATGCATCAATTTGGTGAAAAAGTCAGCAATATCTCTAAGTCAAATCAAACAACTTTCCAAACAAAACAATCAAAACAGATCAACTACAGTCTGCTATAGGATGTGCCCTTCTTGGAAACAAACGTTATCAAAATAGTCAACTTATGTCTTATTCAGGATGAGTCCTTCCTACATAATCGACAAGGTCAAACAATCAAATATAGCCTTACCTAGGTTATCACATCAACGTCATCTGACTCAATGTCTTATATGATACATGTCTTTCTGAAACTAGGCTTTGTCATGCCTTATACAGATAGTCATAACATCAAAACCAGATTCACAGTCTTATCCAGTATGTGTATCTCCTCACATCAGGCTCTATCAATCAATTCTTTTATCAATCAAACAAATCAAACAAACAAGATCATGTTTTGGCAAATGTTTTATTGGCTTTTTGACTTTATGGCTTATTTATCTTATCATTTATCTTGAATTGATGACTTTATGATGGGAATTATGTTACTAGCTTTCTCAAGGATGTCCCATGAAGAATTTAGAGAAGCAACGATGTATCAAAATTCTATTTTCTTTGACTGCTGTCTGTCGACTGTCTTTTAAATTTGATTTTTGAGTCATGTTACTAGTTTCCTCAAGGATGTCCCATGAAGGATTTAGAGGAGCAATGACGTCTCATGACCCGTCTTTTACTTTGTTTGTTGTCTGTGGTTTGTCTTGACAAAAAGACTGGGGCAACTTGTGTCCTTAGTATGAGTTAATGACAATCCTTGTCTGTGACTGTCTGTTATTAGCAAGTGGATGACCTTGCACACCTTGATCTATGTCATATCCTGGTGTTTGTCTCCATTTGTATTAGTCCTGCCCAATGATGATAAAGTGCAATACCTTTTGTGATACAGCGAAATATCGAAGATTGCTAATACTAACATCTATCTCCTGTCTTTCATTCTTTCTCGATCTTTCTTTCCGCACTAACATTTCTTCTTTTCTACATCTTCACCACCATTATCTATTTTCCTCTATCCTTTTTTTTTTTCATCTTCTAGTTCTCTCATCAATTTCGAGAGCACACTCATGTTCTTTGAACCCACCTATCCTCAGGGGCATACCTTCACCTCTTCTAATCTGGGCATATTTTATCAATTTTCTTTGACACAATGCCGAAAATGACATTGTATCAAAGAGGGGCAAATGTAGACACTGAATCTGATTTTAGGCCTCATGACTTCCATATTCTATTCTTTCATCATGATTAAATAATCTTAATTATTTAATTAATTCATCTTCTATTCTTCTATTAATTAAATAATCTTAATTATTTAATTAATTCACACTTTTCTTTATTCTATTTGATTAATTAAATAAACACTTTTTATTTAATTATGTTACTAATTAACCTTATTCTTCTTGTCAAATTAAATTTTATTTAATTTACTCTTTATCATATTTCAACTATAATTAAATAAATTCTTTATTTAATTATTCATTTAAATCCCTTCATCATTTAATTAAATAAATCTTATTTATTTAATTATTCTTCAAATATCGAGTCTTGAATTAAATGAATTATTTAATTCATTAATTCTATTTTAACTCATTCCTCTATATTTTAGATAATTATGTGAGTTATCTAAGTATTCACTTTTACTCGACTTGAGATCTATTCAAATCGCTCAGTTAACTCTTGATTTAATCTCTGAGTGGTGTTCTCGAGTAATCTCTTCATCAGATCATTCAATCGTCCAATTCTAACTTATTTGCGTGTACATGCGGATTAATTAAATATTCTTATTTAATTAATTAAATCTCGTGCATGCATTTGAACATAGAGTCGTTATAATCAATCTTCATCTTTGTCATGCAAAGATATTTCTTATGTTTTCGAATGCCGAACTGAAGATTAAATCATTTATTTAATCTTTAATTCTATTTCTAATTTGTATCACTCATGTCACTACTGACAGTTATCAGAATGCATGTCTAATCTGTCGATCTCAACTGTCCGTTAATCTTTCAATCTTGACCTGTCATTCGAATAATCAATTTTCTATAAATTGATTTGTCATTCTTCATTCCAGTCTCTCTCAAAAACTTGCGAAATCTTATGACTTTTGAGAGCACTCAATCTTGAATCTTTGATTCTTTGCTAATCACTATCTTAGGCTATACTTGCATGAACTCTTGAAAATCTGAGGGCAATTATACTACACAAGCAAAATGGGGAAGGGCAATCGAGATGAATCATGGAAATACGTTCAAAATTGGTGAGATTGTTTCAGTTTGTTTACATTTTACTTTCCTTTGTTCTTTGTTGCTTAACATTTAGATTTGCATCTTAGATTTTAGTATTGCATGTTTGCTTCTAATCTTCTTTGTTGTCTTTGTGCAAACTTTCTATGGCGTTACAACACTCGTTCTAAGTTTTTGTGCAAGAGAGTCCCAATGCTTTCATCACTTGTAGAGGCATTATGTTGTCTGGGGCTCTTGAATCAATAATACAATTGATTAGTTTAAATTCTCCTATATACAAAGATATATAGAAAGGTTTAGGCTTTTCTTTCATTGGAACAAATGACTTGAGCAATGTAGGTGGAGTTGAATCTTCTTTCTTCACATGTTGTATTATTTTGTCTAGCTGCTTAGGATGATCACAGAGATATTCGAACTGTGAAATTTGCACCGTGTTCTTCATCAAGGCATCTACAATGTCAAACTTGGCTGGAGATGGGTCTTGAGCAACCGCTTTATCATTCTCTTGTTCTCTAGCTCTCCACCTCTCTTCTTCCTTTTGCGCTTGCAGTCTCTCTTCTTCTTCTTTCTATGCTTGCAAGTGCAAAGCATCTGTAAACATAGGAAAAGAGTGTCTTCCATGATTTGCTGCAAGAGAGCGGTGGCAGATGTATTCTTTTTCTTTAATAATGGGTTCAAAATATCCTGCTGCGGAGTTGCCATCGAAGTTGTCTGTTTGCGATGAGACAACATTCGAACTTGGTGTTGGGACGAAACTGGTACTAGGTGTAGCATCAGCATATCCCATAATCTGATTCATTCTTAAGTTCTCAGGACATTTAGAACCGGTATGTTCATTGATATCATGAAAGGAACAAAACACTACGTGTGGCGCAACTTCAACTTTTTGTCTTGGTGGAGGTGCTAGCAACCGCGGCTTGTAACTATTGTAAGGCTGAAAATCATTTCTCCTCGATTGATACGGTTGCTGAGGTTGATACTGTTGTTGAAGTTGATATTGTGGTGGTGGTAGTGCGAGCATCTCATTGGCTACCTTCTGTAGTAGTGGATCTGCAAAACTCTGAACCAGAGGCTTGGTTGAATCCTTCTTCATTATGCCAGAAGTGATCATATTATCTTCTAGCTCGATGGCGTGTCTTTGTGCATCTGTCAATTTTGTTTCTTTTGCCGTCTTCAAGAAGAAGGCTATCTCTGATGGAAGAGCATTTATGAAGCAGCTCATCAGAATCTCCGGTGATGGATTAAGTGTAAAAAGAAAGTCGTGTAACAAGACGATTAAATCTTTCTACAAACTCCCTCGTGGGCTCATTGTATTCCATCTTTGAATTTGCAAGTTGAGCAAACAACCAATGACTGTCTTTAGTGGGCTTGAATCTCGCCAAAAATTTCTCAATCATAGTTGCACAGCTTGTGATAATACTCAGATCCAGGTGATTGAACCAATCAGCAGCATTCCCAACAAGAGTCTCTAGAAAGAGACACACTGCGATGTCTTCATGTTCCATGTGCAAGATGGTGCAGGCCATTGAGAAGGCTGAAAGATGATCATTAGGGTGTTGAGTTCCATTGCCGTGAAACTGGGGAAAGTGCTTACTTGAACCCTTAGGCAATTCATGATGTTCCTGCAAAGCCAAAGGTCCAATAATGTTACCCCAAGGTAATCGGGGTGGACGTCTCAGGATCCTTCCAGCATTATTATTGTTATCACCCATTTCTTTTGCTGAATCAAGCAATAGGGTGCCAGATAGTCATACCCGTGACATAAATCCTAAGCTTTCTTTGTTGTTTTATGCCTCGTGCCCCACGATGGGCGCCAGAAAACTGTTGGCGTTTAAATTCACACCTTTGGAATGCGTATTTGAAACAGACAGCTATGCACAGATAAACTGCTCTTCAAATTAGGAGGGGAAGCTCCCTCTTGCTGATGGTATTCAAGAAAGTAAACTAAAACTAAGTTGCCTATCTTTTTTATCAACTAGAGCACAAGGTTTATAAAACACAAACTCCGTAGCTAATATTTTTTGATTTAAGAACTTCAACTATGACTAACTTAAACTAAACATTTTTCTAACTTCTCAAGTAATAAGTAGAGCAAGAGAAACTAGAAATGAACAAGGTAGATTTTCTGACAAAATACTTCGATAAAATCTTTCTCAATGAACATCTACGCACTTCAATGTAAGTTGAAATCAAGATCATAAAATTAAAACACCAATAATGGAAATCAGAGATTTTATATCAAGGAAAAGGAGGCTTATGATTTTATTACTCGAACTTTTGGAACAAAACTCACTTCTAACATGCCTGGAATAAGAAATTGCAGCTAAAGAGGCTTGTAGTCTTATTCTTACACAATAGAAACAACAATCACACTAACTCCTTGTTGGCTAAAGAGGCTCAAAAATTTGCTATCACAACACAATTGAACAACACTTGAATAACAAATAGAAGGCAAAATAGGCTCAGCGTTTTGTTATCACTAGCATGGTTAAAAAAACTAAATGAGAAAAGGCTCTTATTTATAGACAAGCAGAGGAGTAGGGAACCCTAAAATCTCCTTCTTTCACAATCTAGAGCTTGCTCAACAATCAAAATTTATTACTAAATCTAGAAAGAAGATCTAAAACCCTAGAAAGTAGGAAAAGCAAGAATCGCCAAGTATTACATTTATCTTCTTTCTCTTCTTCAAAGAATGGATAAGAATCGCTCCAAGAATAGAAAGAAAGCGAAAAGAAAGCTTCTAGATGAAAGCCTCTTTAAAACTCAATCATATCCACTAAAAAGCAAGAAACTCTGTCCCGGTCAGGTGCATTGGTACTATCTAAGGCAATATTTTGATTCTCCAAGATCTCCTCGCCTTCTGTGATCAAACTTAGAGAATCCTTCACTTCTTTGGCTGCTTTGTGAGTTATGTTCTTGAAAAACATCATTGCCCAAAAAGATGACTCACTAATTGATAACTTGGCGGCTCTGTAACTTTATGTTTCTGACACCTCTCTTGATTTCCAACAAAAGAGTATTGCAACACTCTTTTTCGATACCTTTCCTTTTTCTCATATCACACCTTCTCTCATTCTTCAACTGAGATGATGAAGTTTTGACATAGCGCTGATTTGGTCTTAAACTCGACAGAAGTGTACTCCATATTGAAAACCTTATAGAATGACTATAAACTCGCTTATGTTCAGACAAGTTTTGAGCAACTTTCTATTTTTAGAAAGTTTTTTGGCCTTCAAATGGAAAAATGTTTGGAAATTTTTCTAAGATATGGGTTTTGCTCAGAATTTCATTGCAAGACAACCCAGATCGTCCGTTTTTTAAAATTTTGAATTTAGACTGAAAAAATAGCAAACCCTAATTTCTTCAATTTTTCACCAAAAAAGCTGGCACTTGGGTTTTGTTCGGAATACAACTAATGAATGATCGAAAAAGCAGCCAACCCTAGAATTTGAATTTTGTTTGGAAAAAGCTATGATATGGGTTTTCTCCAGAAGACTGATTTGAGAGGACCCAAATGGTTGAAAACTGAATGCACTAAGGATTTCATTGACATGCAAAATAAAAGCAGCCGCTGCAACTTGATGAAAGTTTCTTGAAAAATTCTTCAGAAGAACGAGAAGAAGAGACCCATATGGCTGAGAATTAAAATCTTTGACCTCCTTCAAAAATTTGATCTTTTGGATGAAAATGCATAAAAGAGCAAAACCTTATGTTGCTGAAAATTATTTATGAAAATCAACAACCTTGAGCTCTTGAATCTTGAAATAAATCTTCAAATCTGCTGCTCCACTTTTCTTCTTTGAATGGTACTTGCAAAAATGATGAAAACTGAATGGAAGAGATGTCTTAAATAGATTTAGGGCTTGAAATAGTTTTGCTTTCTTTTTTTTTAATCCATGCAAACCCTAAAACCTTCTCATGCAACGAACTTGGACATTCACTTCATCTTGCAATTTTGAATCCTACTAAGGCATTGTAAGTTGGGCGTCCTTCTTGGCTAGAGGCGCCTACTTCATTCAGACTTAACCACTTTTTTGAGTTTTTCAAATTTTCTTCCATTTTGACCCCTGGATTGACCTTGATCTCTGGATGTTCGGATGATCCGATTGAGGAGCTGAATAGTTCATCGTGAAGCTCGACTGATTCTGAGAAAATCACCTTGGAGACACCTGTGGTGAAAAACTTCGTTTTGACCTTCAAATTCATGGGAGCTCATTTCCTCCAGGGGCTTTGAACTTTCACAGTGTTAGCCATTTTTTCATGATTTTCAAGTTCTTCCTTTTCCCTTTAATCTTTTGATGAAATCCTGATTCTGGGAGCTACGCTGATCCGATTGACTGACTGTCAACTCCATTGGATAGCTTGACTGAAACTAATGAAGTGATCTAAGAAGCTGTATTTGCAAATTCTAACATCTCAAGGCTCAAAATCTTGGGCGCCCTTTCTCTCTAGGGGTGCCCATCTTAAGCAGACTTAGCCATTTTTATATTTCTTCATCCTTTCACTTCTACAAATGATCTCGCTTGATCTAGTGATCCGGAGCTCGGATTGATTGATGGCTAGGCTTGTCGCGAAGCTGAGGAGATTCTGAGAGGGGTCTTTTGGGGATCTCTTTGCCAAAAATTTGAATTCAGGCCTTCAAAAGCTTGGGTGGCCTTGGCAAGCTGGGGCGCCCAACTTCACCAGAGTTAGCCAATTTCTCAGTGTTTTCACCTTTGCTTTTGAATTTCAAAATTTCATTCTCTTTAAACCCTTTGTTCAGCCTTTTGCATATGACAACTGCCATCTTGGATTGATGTGCTCGTGATCTCGTTAAAAAGCTTGATCTATTTTGGAGAAGTCATGTTGGAAGCTGCACTGGAAAATTCATCAGTTTAGACCTCCAAAAGCTTGGGCGCGTTTCTCCTTCAAGGGCGCCCATTTGCTCCAGACTTAGGAACTTTTCAAACATCTTCATGATTTTCATTCTGTCTTCTATTTAGAACTTCTTCGTTTGATATCGAATTCCAGGTGATTGGATGATCCATTGAATGCACTGCCATACTTGCTATAGATCTGGAAGGATTCTAAACAATTTTGTCTAGGAGCTCAAACCTTAATTCCATCATTTGATGTCCTAAAAAGTTGGGTGCCTATTCTTCACCTGGGGCACCCAAGTCAAGCAAACTTAGTCAAAATTTCACTATTTTCACCTTCTTCCTCGTTCAACATGTGTTCATCATTTCATCTTCTGTTCAATGCTTGATCATTGAATATGACATCTGATAGCCAATTGAAATTAATGACCTTGGAACTCCTGTTATGCTTCCAAAAAAGCAGAATAGACCTAGTAGGGCAAAACTGATTATTTTTGAGATTTTGACTGCACCAGCCTTATATGGACGTATTTTGAACCAATCAAAATCAGTTTGGACCATGACGGACCAACTTTATATTTTTAGAAAGTTTTTCCAGTATCCATTTCCAAAGAAAACCCAGAAAACCTAGAAAAAGTTACTAAATTTAGAAAATTTTGAAAAATAGCAGTTTTCCTAAAATTCAGGGATGAAAAACTGAGATCTGGGTTTTGTAGGTTAAGCTACTCTGAGCAGACCTAGATCGTCAAATTTTTAAAATTTTGTGTTTTAATCCCTCATGCAAGACACGCACACCCAAATTTTGACCTTTTTGACTGATTTAACAAGACTTTTACTGATTTCTTCAAAATGTCTAAGTGTAACAAAATTTTTAATTTTGGGGTACAACAAAAATCATGGTAAATTTGCCTAAGTGTGGAGATATGAACTCATGAAGGTATGGAAGAGAGGTTGAAAGTCTAACCAGCAAGGAGAATGGAGAGCAAAATCAATGGCAAGAGCTTCAGCTAAGTCCACCATGGAGAGGAAGCAATGGCATGAATTCAAGGCAAATCCGCCTTGCCATGGCTTGACTTCTAGACAAGTTTGCCCAGCTCACAAGGTAATGGCACAAACATGAGTGAAGTCTACCCAAATCACAAGGAAATGGCATGGTTAGAGGTAAAGTCTGCCCAACATAATAAAGATGGCATGAAGGTAGGTGAAGTCAGCCCAAGACATGGCATGGACTAATACAAAGCCCGCCCAGCATAAGGAAGCAATAGCATAAGCCAAGAAAAAGTCCACCCTTGGAAGGAAGTTTGGATAGTATGAGCCAAGGAAAAGTCCGCCCACCTTTATGGCTTGGCACTATGGAAAGTCCACCCCACTCAACAAAGACATGGCAAGTCTGCCATGCCATGGAAGAGGAAATGGATAAGCACATGCAAAGTCCGACTTAGGAAGAAAATGAAGACGTCAAGACAAGGATAAAGTCCACCTTGCCAAGGAAAAATAAAAAATTGGCTAAGTAAAAAATTCAATTTTTTTTGGAAAGGCAAGTCCGACCTCCCTCAGCAAGGAATGTCCAAAGCCTCATAAAGTATGACCTTGGCATAAAGAGTGGATGGCAAGACCAAAGTGAAGTTCGCCAACATGGCCTTCACTCGCACAACATCCCTCATCTAGTCAAGCATAGAGTCGATGCACTCATACACCTCTCCAAGGTTAGGTGCATTCCCATCCCCATATCTGATAACCTGGAATACTGGAGAAATGATGGAGACAATGTATTTCACATCAATCCAAAACACATCACTCTTCACTATCTCCTCCACCCTTCTCCCTTGTGTTGTCTTGGCCTCGACCCACCTATTCCACTCATTAGTCATAACCATGAGTTGTAATGCCTCTTGCAACTCAATCATTCTCTCCAAGAGAATGAAATATGATGCATATCAGGTCTCCACCGGTTTCAAGAACTCTTTCTTCGTGAAGGTCCTGAAGAGTGCATGTGAAGTGTGGTGGTTGTAGATAAACATTTTCACATCTCTCGCATCGATGATCACTCCTCTAATCCAATCAATCTTCCCCATGTCCTTGAGTGCATTGTTCATGGCATGCACATAGCATGGGGTCCACCAAATATGTTTATAGGCTGCCTCAATGAGTCTCCTTGCTGGTCTACACACATGGGCTGCATCTGTGACTACTTGGACCACATTTTGTGGCCCAACCTTCTCAATAGCCTCCCTAAGGACATGAAACTGAAAATCATCATCTTTGTGATGCCCTATACAATCAACTGCTCTAAGGAAGTATGGGCCCTGTTGATGTGTTTTTCGTTACCGCACCAACATAGAATAAAGTTTCCAACAAATACTCTATCCTCTCTTGATCAAAGTATTTTGCATGCTAAGATTGCATGAAAGTTCATGTGTTCAACTCCAAGGTTCCTTTATGCAGTGGATAGTCTCAGTTGGCTTGATGTGATATGCTAGTAATCTCAAGGGGGACTTACGTAATTTTTCGGTAGCAGACAGTGAACTAAGTGAAAGGGGACTTTACTCAACTCGAAAGGTATGTCTATAAAGATTTTTTCTCTTTCTAAACTAACCAGAAATGTACTAAATTGAATGGCTGTAGGGATTAGAAAGCTAAGGAGTAATCTAAGAGTGGGATGTGGTGATCAACTCTCACATAATTCAATCGAGCTCTACATTGCCTTGCTTCGGATAGCTTCCGCAGAACTGGTGCAATCTTCAAGGAGTACCCGAAAGTTTTCAAATCACAACTCAACATAAAGACACCATCACAACGATGCATGCCACCATGTGAATCATAATCGAAGTAAAGTTCACAAATTTCTAGTTGAGCACGTAAGGAAAACTTACCATCAGTAAGCTTGCTAGTGGTATGGACTAAAAAAAGCTTGTTCAAATTGAAAACCACATTCCACGATTACTATCTACTTGCATGAAATAAAATTTACTCTACTTTAGGATTCTACTTGAATTAGAAGGACGAAGAAACCTTGCTAGCTGCTCACAACAAAAGACAAGATCATCATCAATGAAAAACTCTTTTTATTATGAGAGTGTTTACAACAATTTCTTACAAATCTTTCTAAGGAAAAACTTTCCTTCTTCTCCAAACTATGCTATCAATCTATGCTAAGCTATCTCTCTATGCTTTGCTATTCTATTTGATCTAATCTAATAATTAAAAATGAGGGGAGGATGCCCCTTTTATAGATGGCCCAGTCCAATGGACGACTCAAATTACAATCGGTTGGATGGCCCAGATTGTGCCACCTCAGACCTAAACAAGATTCACCCTAAAAATTTCCACCAAGAGGAGTGGGGTAATAAATGAATAGTGGATCCTCCACTCACTCTCAAAGTAGCATAGGAAATTAATTCCCACCATCATCCTCCAAAATATCATCATCTAGAAGGGAGTTTCCATTTTCCTTCTCCTTGGTTGCTAAATCAATGAGCCTGGATAGTATTGCTTCAACTTCCTGAACTAAAATAGGTGAGATATGATCAAGCTGAAACTCAAGTACTGTTACCATCTATCCATGTCGAGTGTAGGACTTCCTCAAGGTGATCAAGGCATCCTAGGTATTCTGAATTAGGCCGAAGAAAGTCGAGGTATTCTCAAAGTCATCCTTCACAAAATCCTTTACCTTAGAGAAGAAAGGCGTCAATCCACTCCTCAAACTATCTGTAGTTACCTCCTCCGAAGTCAATCTCCTAGAAAAGATAGCCTCAAGCATGTTCAAGAATCCATCTATAATATTCCCCATGGCCTTTCTGACTCTGGCCGAATTTGCCCGTGCCGCATCAAAGAAACCTTGGCCCGTGACCATTGAAGAATACCAACTAGAAAAGTCGTACCTAGCACCTTCCTAAATCATGCCTCCCACAACCAAATTCTGCAAGGGTGTATGAATCAAAGCCTCCAGACGCTGGACAACCTTGTTCTGATAGATGCAAGCATCGCCCCAAGCTCGATCAACTGCATCCATCCATGCCATAATGTTGGAAGCCTGCTAATAAGAATGAGCAAGATCCTCCATAAAATTTTCTGTCTCAGCACGAACACTAGCAACCCATTTATCTGCCTCCTATGCCATCTTCCTCATGTCCTCCAAACCGCTGACAGACTCTTTGGGAAACTTGGCTAGGAGCTCAATTGCAGGATTTTCTTGACCACAAGGATGAGACAAGTGTTGTACATAACCAATCAATGTCTTGTTCTCCTTCATTTTTTTATATTTTCCTTCAGTCTGGAGAAACCTGTCTTTGAGTGCTTGGTAGGAGTTATCACACTCCTCAATTATCTGTGTTCCAGTGGGGCAACCTAACTCCATGGTAGTGATTACATAGTTCTTTGGAATGGTCTCATCTTGATCACACTCAATCCTTGGTACAACCACGTGAAGGGTGCTAGAGCCATCTTCATCTGTTGAAATCTTGGAAAACTTCCTAGCTCTCTTCTTGGTTGGAGGTGCACTAATCCTACTCAGGAATTCCTCCATCTCAACTGCTGGATTAGTTTCTTCAACGGGCTCATCCTCATCCTATCCCTGAGCCAATTTGGTACTACCTACTGTAGGTCAAAAATAATGAATGGCTGCTCATCCCTTGCTTCTTCTTCACATACTTCCTCTCTATTTTCATTTTGACGAGGCTCATCAACCTCAATAGCTTGAGTATCTCTTGAACCCTGAGCCTCTTTCCTTGTAGCAGTATCATCTTCTAATGCCACATCAATCTCCCACTGAAAGTGAGTATCCATGGCCATTTCTTCCTCTACCTCTTGCTAGGTTTCTATTCTAGGTACATTGACGCTCTGGCCAACTGACTCCCTATTAGGTGGCTAATTTTCCTCTTGTAATTCCTTTCCTTTATCCAATCTCACCCTCTAATCTGCAAATAATGAAACCTCCTGTATACTCGGAGAATGAGCCCTCAAGGGTGTATGCGATGCTTCCTCAACTCTTTGAGGCTTTGGTTGGACTGGCTCCTTCCTTCGTGACTCTGGAGCTCAGGAAACCTACTTCTTATTTGTAACAGTTGGTGACCTATGATCTCCCATCAAGTTGTAAGTAAGAGGAATTGACCTACTCTTAAGCCTATTCACATGCTTCTCCACCCAACTTCTCGTGAACGTCGGGATTAGTATGCAAAGTGTATCCAAATTTGTAATTTCTGGATCTGACCAATCCAGAAGTGGGAGTGGTGTACTCCTCACTATCTCAAAATCTAGGTGTAAGACATTTATATCTTTGTCTACCTGGTTTGGCACTAGGAAAATCTCACATTCTCTAATCATGCTCAATGGTACTCTGGAAAACATCCTTCTCCTTATTTCAGCCTCATTTGACGCACTTGCCCAGAAGTCTTCAATATTTTCCTTATGTTTGAATTCCTTTGACAGTATCCATCTGATATTCCTATGAGGATCATAATGTTGTTTGCTACTGTGATAAGAGAGGTGGAAGAATTGAAGCTCATTTTCAGCTTCCTTGGCTGCTTGTAGTGAAGGACAAACTTCATCTAAATTTCCCATGATGATTGGGAAGTCAAGTCCTGCTTTCTTCTTCTTCTTCTTCTAAATATTATCATAGGCAATGAGTTGCCTAGATATTTCTAACATCAAAATCCTGTTCGTAGGGCACCTGGGCAATCTGTAAGGATATGACGAGAACCCCTATAGCCTGATGTAAGTAAACTTTGGAAATTGGATAAACCAACATCCGTACCTCTCAATCAGCTCCTATGCTTCTCTTGATATTCTATGATGAGTCCTCTACTGAAGCATCCTCGTGATATGCATTGTGAAGGAATCATTGACCCTTTTGTAGTGAGACGTGCTAGTCAAGTGCAACTGTGGACAAGCCTCATGTATCTTAAATTGATGAGAGCCCCACCCAATAGGCTCCTTGTATGATATTCCTTGTAATTTTTCATACGATCCAACATGTAGATGATGTATGAGCCCATTTAAAATGTCTTCATTCTCCTCAAACTCTGGAGTTGTTCATGCAAATTATCACTAATCATCATTGCCTAGTCAATGTGCTCCTTGCCTTCCAGCACAAGGTTGATATAGTAAAAAATCCAAGGTTCAAAGATGAACGCCTGGGGGCACCCTCCAACTCTACTGAGCATCATAATCAAATCACAATATTCCTGCTTTAAGTCCTCTAAAATTATCTGCTTTGGCAGCTTCATACGAGTTGGCTTAGGCTTGTTCATCCAATGGGAGTTATCATATCAACACATCTGTCAAATGTAGAAGCATACATTCACTCAAAACATTCTCTCATTTTGTAAATCATCTTCTCGTAAGTAGGAATTCCAAATGCTTCACCAATGGCTTCAGGTGTGAGGTTGACAAACAACTTGCCATCAGGCACAACAATAGTCCTTTGTTCTAGATTGTACTAGTTAGCACATTCCATGATCAAATTCGGGCACTGAATTGGTGGCGGAAAACTAGAAGTTGCATAAAGTCTACTTCTGACCATATTATGATGAGTAATTGATGGGTGATGACCTCCAATCCCCAACATTTTCCTTTTGAAAGCTTCCAAGTTGAAAGACCCCAAATTCGTATCAACAACTTCCCAACTTCGAGGAAAACTTTGACTCTGGTAGGAAAGAATTGCTCAACTTCTTGATCACAGCTTGTCTGGATGCATTTTCCTTGCTAGATTCAACATTATTTTCTTTGCTAGTCGCTCTTCTATTTGCTTTAGCCATCCTACAAAAATGAAAGATAGTCATTAGAAATTTACCTTAGAAAAATAAAATCACATTGAGGCTGCCGACAGATAGAGCGAATTGAGAAGCCTTAACACTAAATTTCAAATTCAAACCTCAACACTTTCAACCAAGTCAATCTCTTCTCAACACTTAGAAAATTTACCCAACAACAATACAACTTCCAACACTCAAGAGAAATTCGGCCCAAGCTCACTTCAACCACCTCAGACTTCTTCAAACTCGCACTTGCAGTCATGAGAAAAAGATGAAATCCTTTATAGCACCTAGAAATTTTCTCTAGTAGCAGCACAATCTTCAACACTTAGAAGAAGTTTGACCAACTCAACTTACTTCAACAATTTCCTAACTTCAAATTTCTCCTTACTTTCCAATTTTCAGCTTGCACTAAACAACTGATGAAGAAAATGAAAATCATCTCAAATCTTATAGCTAAGTCAATTTGTAGAAGAAGCTAATTTTAGCTGAACCATTAAGTTTCCACTCCTCCACTACAAGAATTTGAATTTCCCTCCTCTGGTAGCTTTAACACATGGCATCTGGTGCTTGGAACATTTGACCTTCTATAATTTCAAAAAGATTCATCTCTATGGCATATGCATACTTCACTTCACCAACATCTTAAAATTTTCTTTGAAAAATGTTAATCTAATTGTTCCCTTTAAGAAGTTTATTTCACTGGTTGAGGAATTGATACCTTTATTTTATCCATCTCTGGCTCAGGAAGATTGTTCTCACGAGAAATTTGATCAAAAATTATCTAGGCATCTGGCTTCAATTTCACAAGTCAAGGCATTTTATTTTCAAAAATAAAATTTTAATTTTTCTTAGGAAATTCCATTAATCAGGCACCCATCTAAAATATTCATCTTAAAATTCTTGGCAAGGTGTGGAAAATTTTGAAATCAATTCCTTGTCGAAGATATCCAGTACCCAGAAGAAAATTCCCCTCAGAAAATGCCAAATTCATGTCTATAGATGAAGGGGTACTTTTAATTTTTGCAATTTATACCTTAGAAAAATACTTCATCATCAAAATTTATCTTCACTCTTCCCCCTTTGGGCATAGTTCTTCTTTTGCTTTGCCTTGGAAAATTTTATTTAACTTCATGAAGTTAGCACCTTGGTGGTCAAGGAATTTCCGTGCCTTAAATTTTTTTATCATCATATCCAAGTTTGGGCGCATTTCTATAGATGTGAAGGAATTTGCAACACTTAGGAAATTTTCTTCCAAGCCAACTTCCACTTTGGGCGCATATGAGGGTGTGAGGAGGAATTAACAACACTTAGAATATTTTTAAGGCCACCACCTTCAACAACTTTGGGCGCATATGAGTGGTCTAGGAGGAATTCAACACTTAGCAACTTTTCTTCACCCCACTTCACATTGTGTGGTGGGCGCATTACAAGTATCAAGGAGGAATTTCAATGCCTTAGGAAAATCCCTTGCATGCCTTCCTAGCTTGGGTGCATTTCAGGGGTCAAGGAGGAATTTGTAATGCCTTAGAAATTTTCTTTACCCTCTCTCAAGGTTGGGCACATTTCACTAGGGGAGGCGTGTTGTACCCAAACCATTTTTTTTGCTTCATCAAGGAATTTTGCTTAAAAGAGTCTAAACTTTGCTAAGATGATGTCAAATACAGTTTTTGGGCAATATCAAGCATGGACTTTGGTCAGTGTTGTGTCAATCAAAAGCAGCTGATGGTCAGTACCTGGAGCTCAAAATTAGAACTTGGGACTCAGAATGAGACATGTGATGATGAGGAAACACTTCACGATGAAATTATACTCCTACATGTTCGTTTCAGTGGCCAGAAGGGTGTTTATAGAGACAAAAATTGATGAAGATTTTTAGCAAAATGAAGATTTGCGCCCCTTTAGCTTAGGGGCGCCCTTCTCCTTGAAGGCCCATATCTTGTTGCTTTTGTTTGTAAATATAGTTAATCTCTTCAGAATTAGCCCAACTATTTGGCAAGCTATCCTGCAAAGTCATCTGAGTTGCAAAACTCTGGCAACTGATGTCAGAAGCTGAGGGTATAAGAGGATACAGATTGCAAAAGATGATTAGTTTACAACTTTTGCGCCCCTATATCCTAGGGGCGCCCTTCTTAATGGAGGTCTAGATTCTATTATTCCTACTTGTTGATACATTCAATCTCTTCCTAATTGGTTTGGTTATCTGACGAGCTATTGAATGAAGACATTTGAGACCCAGAGCTCCGGCAGTCAAGGTCAAAACTTGAGATTACAAGGAGGGTTTTCATCAAAGAAAGTTGTCAATTGGCAAAACTGCGCCCCTGTAGCCCAGGGCCGCCCTTCAAGATGACCCCTGAGATGGATGAGATTTCATATAAGGTCTTCCTAACATATGTGCTACTCTAGTCCAATTTCGCAACGCACCAGTCAGCCTATCAATCTGACATTCTGAGTGATTGTGGTAGAGATTCTACTAGGCACATAAATTAATAGGTGGAGGAATATGTGTTGGTGTAATTAAATGTTTTGTACCTTGTCCTAGGTCATAATTACACCTTACTTAAGTTTACTTAGGGACCACATAGGAGGTTGTTGGAGATTTTCCACCTTTGGTGGAGTTGACATCTCATTCCTCATCACTTCCACCTTTTGTGGACACATCATGTGATTATCTTTCCACTTTTTGTGGGTGATCGACCTTTTGTGGAGATTATCCTTTCCACTTTAGATGGAGTGATAACTCTTCATTGTTGTCACATGTCATAAGATTACGACACTTGTCATAATCTTATGCCCTCCTATGTTCTCACCTTGGCTATATATCCAAGGGGTCTCTTATGCATATTGTATTGAGTACCATTCTCTCATATTATTGACATTGAATACAGTTTATTCTTGTCATATTCTCTCTCTCTCTTTTGTGCTTTCTATTAGGCTTCTAGATCTTGGGTGGCTACCTTCATAGCCAATTCTTACATGGTATCATAGCGATTGGAGCGTCTTTGGATTGCCATTTTGGAGAGATCTTGATGCATTGGAAGATTGGTCTATTTTCAGATCCATGTTGCTGCAGCATTTTGGAGCATCCTACACCAAATCTAAGTCCACCATTGCATTCGGGAGGCTATTTCCAGTTGAGATCGCCTTTCATTTCATCCAAATCGGACATCGGGAGCTCCAGATCTGAAAAAATCGCCAATTTGGGTATTTTTTCAATTTTCTGAATTTTTCAATAGTTCTGAAAAAATTATTTTGTCAAGAAAATTTCCAATTATTTTTTCAATATTTCTGCAAAATATCGGTATAATTTTTTCAAAACTTCTATTGTATTTAATTTTCTAAAAATATTTTCCAGAAAAAAAAAACTTGTTGAAAAATAAAATTATTATTTGATTTTTAAAATGAAAATAAAAAATTTGAAAAATAAAAAAAAATTCTATTGAATTTGATTTTTATAAGTCAAAAATTTCAAAAAAAATATTGTAAAAAATTCAAAAATATATACCCTGCGTACGCAGGGTACTGCCGACCCTGCGTCGCAGGGTACCGTCGAGTACCGCAGAGGCCACGTGGCCTCTCGGCCGTGGCCCCCGCGGTCCCCCCGCGGCCATACTACCAGCGGCCGACAGCATTCTCCGGTGGCCGGCTTCAATTCCGGCAATCAGAATTTCCGGCGTCGGCTTCAGAAATTCTCCGGCGACCAGTGCCCCCGGCGGGCCCCTCTCCAACCACCGGCGGCGAAGGCTCCATATTTCCTGCGAAAATTCCGACAAAAAAATCGGCAGCGATTTTAAGAAATCCGGCGTCTGTTTCCCGTCTAAGATTCCGGCAAAAAAGGGCATATTCCATTCAGTCAAAAGAATATTCCGGCGAACCACTTACTGCGATAGTGACGGGCATCAAGCCGTCAATTTTAAGCCAATGCAGACTTTCGACAGCCAAATGACCGTCAAATTTAAGATCGGGATTGATGCCGTCAGCATTGCGCAGGGTGACGTCATCATTTTTTGAAAAATTTGGCCCCCCTCACCAATGGGCTTTTTGAATTTGCAGTCCAAGTTCGGAGGCTCATATCTTGCTCATTTTTGCTCCTTTTTTCGAGAATTTTTTTTTGATTTGGGCTAATTTTTTGTGTACTTCACAGTGGTGTACTCGGTTTCTGATTTTGGTGCACAGATTTTCCATAATTTTCAGTTTCTCATGATTGTACCTGTCTTGTCACCATTTCTGCAACTTCAGAGGCTTCGTTCAGGCTCATACGAACTCCTTTTCAGGTGCCATTTTTTTTTAAATTGCATGATTTTTGTCTACTTCTTGAATCTGCAATTAGTTTGAAGCGATCTTGAGTGGATTTTGTACTTTAAGCATATGATCTTTTTTGGCCTATTTGGCACTTGTATTGCATAGATCTGGATTTAGGTCTTTGCTTATTTGTTCTAGTCTGTTATCAGCCTCTTTATTGGCAAGTTGTAAATCAAAAATCATAAGCCCACTTAGCCAAGTTGCAAGTGGCCTATTATACACGCACTACATTATAAAGTGCCAAAATCATCTATTTGTGGGGGGGTACTTTGATTGAGTGATTTTGGGGGGGTGTATTTATTGTGTGATTGTGCCTATTTTCTCTCTTGTGCTCTTGCATTGCATCATGGGTTCATCTAAAGTTCCACTCTTAACTGCACATAATTATGGTACTTGGAAAGTACGTGCATGGAGTAAACTAATGGAAAAAGGTTTAATATACTACATTGATGGAACCATAACTGCACCTTCAGATCCTAAGGCAGATCCAACAGCATATATGTATTGGCTCACTAAAACTTCTATGGCATTGGGTACATTAAGAAAGTTCATTTCAGATGATCTCATTTTCCATGTTGATAAATGTACTACAGCTAAGGAAGCTTGGGATAAACTTGCTGCTCTGTATGGTAAGGTTGATAAGGTTAAGGGATACAAACTTGAACATGATCTCTTAAGCCTTGATCCCAAAGATTTTGATACAATTCAGGATTATGTCACTAAGGCAAATGAATTAAGAGCACAACTAAAAGATTGTGGTATTGAAAAAGAGGATGATCAATTGGTCTTCAACTTGTTAGATAAACTTCCAGTTGAGTATTCAGCCTTTGTTTCAAGTTTTCAAACTCAAAGATTGACAATAAGCAACTTCAAAACACCATCTTTTGAGGCTCTCACAGATCTTTTGATTCTTGAGCAAAATGAGTTGATGAAAATGGGTATTCTCAAGTCTTTAACTTCAAAAGCATTGGTGGTCAATCATGGAAAAAATAAGCAAGGCAAAGGAAAGGACCAAAAGAAATCTTCGCCAAAGCCACAAGGAGAGAAAAAACAATCCACTCCTCCACAACAAAGCTCATCAACATCATCTTCTTCAAAGAAGTACAACAATTCAAGCAAGAGGGAGCAACCAACATGTGCATATTGCAAAAGGATTGGTCATGATGAGCATCGTTGTCATGTTAAGCAAATTGATGAGTTGAAAAAAATCCTTAAGAAGAACAACATCAACTTGCCATCTGCATATCAAGAGAAGGAATCATCTCCTTCCACTTCTTCTAAGGGAAAATGAACAACTCTCATGGCAACAACATATAGCTCATCTCCTTCTTCATCATCTCAACATGATAAACATAAGGGGCAAGCATTTCTTGCTTTTGCAGATTCCAATACAGATCAGTGGATCCTTGATTCAGGAGCTTCGCATCATATGACTTCGTGCAAGGATATGTACTCTTCATTTGATTCTTGTTCTTCACCACCCATTTTGATGGCAAACAACACTTCTTTGGAAGTTTGTGGGAAGGGTTCTATTGACGTTGAAGGTGGAACATTAAATGATGTTCTATGTGTGCCTACTTTGTCAAGGAATATCCTCTCCATCTATGAGATTACACATAGTGGTACAGGAAAGAGTGTAGAGTTCACACCAGATTCTGTCATTGTTCGGGATTTGCATAGCAAGGCTCTTGTTGCAGTTGGGGAGGTTGATGATCGTTCTCGGTTCTACACCTTCTCATATTTTGCTCCTATTGATGATTCGGTTCACCCTAGTGTGGACACACTTGATGAGATTGAGTATGGTTACTTGAATCTTGGAGTGCTCTCTACTCCTGAGGTTCTTGAACCTATTGATGATACTCCATCTCCTACATTGACTGATGTACCTGATGACACTTGTGTTCTGATAGTTTCAGTACCTTGTGATTCAGTGCAACAGTGTATACCTTGTCTTCCAGTAGCAGCTTCATGGGATGACTACTTGACAGACATTGGCAGTTTGTTTGTGGAGTCCTACATTTCAGACTTGGGAGACACACTTGATTATCTACATCTTCTCTTTGATGAAGGCGATTCTTCTTCAGTTGTTGCGAGGGAACACTCTGACCCTCCTCTACATGATCAGTCTTTCGAGGTTGATGTGATTGTGGATGCATCTTTACAACAGTTGGAGGAGGCCACTTTCTCTTTTGAGGAGACATTGTCTTTGGAATATGTTCTATCTTAATCCTTGCTAGATCCTGAGTTGTCTTTTTCAGCAGATCAGAGTGTTGTTGCAAAGGGTTTCTCACAGATTCCAGAAAGTGACTACACCATTGCAGCTTCACATTGTTTTGGGAAGGCATCTTTTGGCATCAACACAGGGACACTTGAGCAGATTTCAGAGACTTCTTACATTTTGAGGGTTCTTCCTTCTTCACTTGTGGATTGGGGAGACTTCATTCTTACACCTTTGGTATTGTTTCTTCCCAAGGGGAGGAACGTTGTTCGACAGTTTTGGAGCAGCTTCTTCATTCCTTCTCGAGCATCTTCCATTGGTGATCACTGTACATTGAAGGGGGGCTACCTTGTCTCTCTTCTTCTCTTGTATGGGGGGGACTTTTTCCTCACAAGGAGTTTTTTCCTTCTCATGCTATGTTCATAGACTTTTGTATCTCATCTCTCTTTTGGGGGGTAGTTTTTTCCCACTGGGTTTTTCTATCTTTACTCCACTTGTGAGAGATTGCATTGTTTGTACATGGGTACCTAACATGGCCTAGTAGTCGGGACCCATCTTTCATTGTTTGCATTTGTGTACATTCTCCCTAAGTTGCACTTAAGGGGGGGTGTTGGTGTAATTAAATGTTTTGTACCTTGTCCTAGGTCATAATTACACCTTACTTAAGTTTACTTAGGGACCACATAGGAGGTTGTTGGAGATTTTCCACCTTTGGTGGAGTTGATCTCATCTCACTTACCTCATCATCTTCCACCTTTTGTGGGTGATCCACCTTTTGTGGAGATTATCACATTATCTTTCCACTTTAGATGGAGTGATAACTCTTCATTGTTGTCACATGTCATAAGATTACGACACTTGTCATAATCTTATGCCCTCCTATGTTCTCACCTTGGCTATATATCCAAGGGGTCTCTTATGCATATTGTATTGAGTACCATTCTCTCATATTATTGACATTGAATACAGTTTATTCTTGTCATATTCTCTCTCTCTCTTTTGTGCTTTCTATTAGGCCTCTAGATCTTGGGTGGCTACCTTCATAGCCAATTCTTACAATATGAAACATACACTGTAGCCTCTATAGGCCAGGGGCGCCCATCCTTTAGGCCTATCAGATGGGGTTATTAGCTTTCAAAGTCTTCATGGGACTTGTGCCCAATTACTCCAGCTATCCAATGAGCCCAGCCGTCAACCTCTAGTATTTGGAAAACGCTCGTACGTGCGAGGTCTTTACAAAATACTAAAAAATGAAGACAACTTGAAAAATGGCTAAGTCTGGTCGTATATTCCATCTTGGGAAAGGCGCCTTTATCTTTGAGGTCTTAGAAGCAATTTTCTTGCTTCGTCACCCCCACAGACATCTCTCATAGGTCCTTCTAGCTACACATTGAAACAAACGGTGCTCAAATCAGAGCACTCCAGCTCCCGATATCAGAGGTCAAAGTAGGGCATCTGGTTGAGAGTTGTGCTTTTGTCAAAATGATGTTTGAGCCTTTTCAGGCCAGGGGCACCCTTACTTTTGGGGTCTTTAATACAACTTTCAAGTGCCTTGCGTATATTCGTTGGATGCAAAATACCTCTAGTCACGTAGTGAGCCTGTCATCCAGTCAGCTGGGTTCACCGTTCATTGTCAGCAACCATTTGAAGTGTTAGATGGCAGAATGGAGAAATGGCCAAGTCTGGTGTCGTAAAATCAATTTAATCAAAGGCGCCTAATTTTTTGAGGTGTTAAATGATGAATTTTGCAGTGATGACTCCCAATAGACATTTCTTCCTTGCTTTGCAGGCTTCACAATGAATATTCCTGCTCAATCGCAGCATCACCCAGTCACTTGAAAATCAGTGTTGAATATGGTCAATTGTAACTTTGTAGTCAACTACAAAGTAGGAAGTTAATAAAAAACGTAATATCTTGAGAAAATGGATGCCTATGAGGACAAATGAGGACTTTTCGAAATCAGTGAAGTTTTTCGAATCCATCCAAGTGCTTTACATGGTTTGTCAACTGAATAAAATAATATTTAATATTTATTTTGCATGTCAAAGCATTAAATGGCGATTTTCTCAAATTGGCGCCTCTTTGTGCTGGGATTTAAAAATCGCATGATGAATATTTTTATTATTATTTTATTCCAGACTCTAAATCAATAATAGTTCAACTGGAGGGGGTCCAATCAAAATAATTCTTTTCAAAGTTTGGGTTCTATTCTTGCATTCATGCTTTTATGGTGCAAATTTACTCTATTTATTCAAGCATGGCATCATATTTCATTCACACAGCTTGAGAAAATTTGTAATTCTTCAGAGCAAAGGGGAATTTCCTTCAGAGTTGGGTGAATTTCTCATCAGCAATCATTGGCGAAGATATCAAAACAATTTCTTTGTAGGTACAAGTCCAAATTAATCAGCAGACTTCAGATAAGATGGTGATTTTAGCAGAAGTAGAGCACTAAAAACTTCTATCTTTTGTCTTAAATTCTTCTATTTCTCATCTTAAATTCTTTCGCATGTTTGAAAAACTGGCGACTTTTGACAAAAAAAATCATCTGGGTTGATTCAGCATAGCTTCCTTGAGAAAACCCATGTGCCAAAATTTTTCAGGAAAATTTACTCCAGATCATTAGTTGTCGAGGCTCTAATTTTCTCAATAGAAAATTCCTTGCATGGTCAAGTAGAAGTCATTTTTTTGCATTTCTGACATTCTGGGTTGTCTTAGAATCTTTTTTCTAGACAAAACCCATATCTCATAATTTTTTGTGAAAATTGCTCTCTGATAGGCTATTTTTAGTTTTCCAGAAAAGTTGTCAGAATATAGCCGTGCTCATAGTCAACAGGAGAGTTTTTCAGAGTGCAGTTCACGTAGACTGAATTCAAGACCAAATCGGTCTTAATTCATGATTTCATTAGAAAAGCTGAGAGCGATTTGTATCAAGTGCATTCAGAGGGTTGACAGGCGTAGTCACTCAAGTCCATATGGTTGCATGCCTCGTATGGCCGATTGTCTTCCAAATCCAGTTTAGAGGGTTGATACCATTGGAATTTTGCGTGTGTAGCAAGTTTGTTTGCATTTCTCACAACCAGAGTGTGCGTAGTCAAACTTCGTAGTTTCATCATACAACACTCTTTCATTAAGTAAAAGCGTTAGAGACATCAAGTTGCAGAAGAGATAGTGGCCATCACTTCAGTTACAGAGCTTCCAAAGTTATAAGTCAGTGAAATGCTAGTTTGAGTGTGTAAATATTTGCAAGATTGCTCAAGTTGCTGACAAGCAGTGAATTGTGACAACCTTTAGATGCTCATGCAATCAACAACCTCGTGGAGGGGTTACTTGCTTGAGATCACGACCAGTAGACTTTAGTTCCCACCTCTCAGAATAGACATTAAACACAAGAGTTAAACTTGGTGTTACCTTGTCAAGTTAACTCGCTGTCACATCTCATGCATGTCTATTATGGGATTATCTATGTTCACTTGGAGTTGTATTTAGGGTTTACATTAACTGATAGTAGTGTTCTAGTTAACTTGATTTCAATAAGGACATGCATGCTTGCACATTGTCCACATAGATTAGGGTTTTTGGTTAACTGATGGTAGCTTTCCAGTTAACTGTATAGTTTACTTTATTAGGGTTTAGCAATAAATCTTGCATGCATTGCAAGACTGTAGTTGACTCAAGGTGATTTTATGGTTCCCTACACCTTTTGATGTCTATAAATAAGAGCTTTTGCTCATTTGTACAAAAATTTTGCTTGATAACATACATGTTGTGCCTACCTTGCCTGCAGTATTGCTATTATTGTATATGTTCAAGAACTTTTGCATGAGAGAGAAATATATGTTGTGCCTACCTTGCCTGTAATATTGCTCATTTTGTATATGTTCATGAGTATTTACTATTGTGATGAATTGTTATGCCACTTGGGTTTCATGCAATTATGATGGTGAATTCTTGCTTTAGTTAGATATAGTGGCTAGTTTGGTCGTAGATTGTATGCGTGTCTCGCCTATGCAATTTACTGTCCTAGTTGGCTATCCTTCATATTTTGTGTTCAATAAACTCATTCAGATTGAGCTGATAGATGTGCCACCTTGCCTTCAAGTTGAGAATTTGTACTTGGTTATCGTGTGATGTGTGTGAATAATAAACTTATTCAAATTGAGTTGATAGTTGTGTCACCTTGCCTTCAAGTTGAGAATCTATACTTAGTTTATCGTGTATTGTTGTTTCCAATAAGCCTATTTAGACAAGCAGATAGTTGTGCCACCTTGCCTTCACGTTGTGATTCCGTACCCAACTTATCATCAGATAATCATTCTCGCTCCGTTTCCTCATGCTCTGAATTCTTGAGGGGATTGGATAGTTAAGTTACTTAGTTTTGAGTGTTGTAGTTAAGTTTTGCGAAACCAAAAAATACTTAGCTGCAACGTATAGAGTTTTTCTTAAACCTTGTGCCTCTTATAGCTGAGACAAAAGACAAGATATAGTTTAGTTTACTTTTCCCTTTTCAAGCACAACGAGGGAGCTTCCCCTCCTAATTTGAAGAGCACTCATTGCGTAGTGTGCATAGCTGTCCGTACCAACTTGCACTCCAAAGGTGTTAGTTGTTACACCAACATGGTGGAATTTCCACACTTAGAATGTTTTTCCAACATCCTCCATGGCAAGGTGGCTTGGGCGCATATGAGGGGCTGAGTAGGAACTTTTATACTTAGAAAATTTTATCAATCTACCTCCATCTTCTTGAGGGCACATTTGGCAAGGTGGGAAGGAACTTTCAAGACTTAGAAATTTTTTCCAAGTTAGCCTCCAACATGGGTGCATTTAGGAGGGCCAGGAGGAATTTCCTCTCCAACGCCATACATACTTTTCTCTGCCTCCTTTACATTGGGCGCATATTAGGGGTTATGCAGGAATTTCAAGGATTAGACAAATTCTAGCTTGCTCGCCCTTGTTTACTATATTTAGCAAGTACCTAGTTTTCAATCTTTTGTAGCTTGGATTGATCTAAAATTTACACCATTGGATCCTCATGATCTAATTGATGTGTTCCCATTGCTATCTTGTGTCGACCTACTATTTATAGCTTGTTTCCGAAGGTGATTTTCTATTTATAGCAACTGCTTGATTTCAGGACTTCTGCAACTTTGTTTGACGTGGAATTTATTCCATGGGGTCCTCGTGGGTTGACTGACTTGTTCACACTGGTGCCTTGTGCTGACCTACTATTTATAGCCTGTTTGAGAAGTGACTTACTATAAATAGTAAGTGCTTGGATTGCCTTCAAATTTTACTAGTGGACTCCTTGAAAGATACTGATCGCAATGGGATACACCAATTTTTGGAGGATTTGGAATTTGACCCTTCATTTTAGGTCTCAAAGCTGGAAACCCTAGTCTAACTTGCATGTTGCTCAAATGATCTCCGTTTGACCCTATTTTTGTTGCACATCGCTCTGTTCATGATGCTAAAGTGCTGGGGGGCTTCCAGAGTGTTCCTGCTAAAAATAGTAAGTGTGAAAAAGTGACCAATCATCTATCGGATGTGTTTGCATGTCACACAGTCCAAGAGATCCCACAAAACCTAGAAAAACCTAGCAACTGGACTACATGCGGGAACTGGCTAAAAATAGCAAGTTCCTGAAAGGTGATCTACTCTGCCTGCATGTTACCTTGCTACGTAGCTCTTGAAAAACCCATGAAGAATATGCTAACATGCACCAAAAAATCTTGCATGCAGACCCTAAAATTTTCTCACAAATACAACTCTACAAAAAGGTCCTGATCTTGGTTTGCATGTTACATCATTGCAAAGCTCCTGAAAAACCCACAAAGAATATCCAAACATGCGTTGAAGATTCCAACATGCAAACCCTAAAAATAGCCTTCGAAGTCAAGACTGTTGAAAGTTATCATCTCATCTTGCATGTTATATCATTGCATAGGTCTTAGAAAACCCAAAAATATTCTTCAGACATGCATTGAAAAAGCACACATGCAAGCCCTAATATTGGCCCTTGAAGCCTGGACTGCTAAAAATAGCAAGTTGTTCGTTTCAACTCAAAACTTGTCGGAAAGTAGCTTAAGGTGCTTTGGATGCAGTGTCAAGCTCATACTTTAATTCACTCACTTAATTAGACTTCAAACTAGCCGGAAGATTCAAAACCCTAATTCTACAAACTTAGCCAAAATTTCAAGTTAAGCTCAAAGACGGGCACATCCCCGAAAAAATAGACAAAATCGAGAGACACAGAGAGAGACAAAACCAAAGCCAAAAGACCAGAATGGAGCAAAAATTAGGGGGTCCCCATTTTAAATGGGGTGATGTGTGAAAAGGTCACAACAGGACCTCTACACATGTGACCATGATGTTGATGAGTGGACGATGGCTAATGTCCGTCCACCCATCCATAACTATGTTGCACCCAGATGCCACCCAACATGCCTTCATCTTCTCCATCAAAATATTGATCTTGGAATAACACTTATCCAAGATCGAGTTCCTCATTTTCGTCTCACTTGGTGGCACATATGATGTTCCTTCCTTCGCCACCATAGCCATCATTTGCCTATAATAAGGAGACCATGTAACATGAAATTGAATGCCATTGGCAAAGAAGAAATTTCCAATGGATTCATCTATCTCATCTCTCAGTTGCACATTAAATGTATCAACTATGGGGTTACTCTACGATGTCTGCAACTTGTGTTTCCCTGCCTCTGTCCCCCTAGCGGCACTAGAAGTGGAAGTGGACGAAGATCCAAACATCATTCCTCCCATTTGTGAAGCATAAGAAGTATGTGGCGCATGATGGATTTGATGAAGGGCTACCCTAGCAGTCAAAGTGTGCATTCACTCGAGTGATGCTACCAAACCATTCAGTCTCACAAATGTTGCACTTCCACTTCCTTGTTCCCCCACTTGAATGTGATGTGCCTTGTATTATTGAAGCAAACTGTTTGAGAGGAGACTTCAGATCGAAAGCACCCCTAGCATACTCTGCTAAGAACTCTGAAGGGAAACTTGTACTAGCTGGTGCACTCGCCATGGAACTAGATTGGGCTGTAGGATCAGCCCCAAGGTCATCCCCCTCATTCTCAGGTTCAAAATCTGAATCATGTTCACTATGAGAATGGATTTCCATGTCATCCCCACTCATGTCTTGGGTGCTCATTGTGAAAGTGACTGCATTTCACAAAATTAAAATAAAATCAGCCTAGTTTAACAAATTGAAATTTTAATTTTGAAAACAAAATTTACAATTCATAATTTAAATTTTTTATATTATTTTGTTGGCATAACAACTAACACCTCTGGAGTAAGAGTTGCTATGAACAGCCTATGTACACTACGCAATGAGTGCTCTTCAAATTAGGAGGGGAAGCTCCCTCGTTGTGCTTTACAAAAATACCTGCAAAGGGAAATATACTAATCTAATTCCTGTCTTTTTGTTTCAGCTGTAGAGGTACAAGGCTTTCTTGAAAACTATATATGTTGCAACTGAGAATTTTCTCTGGTTTCGCAGATTCACTAACTATAACTAAACTTAATAACTTAAATTCTATCCAGTTTCCTCAAGAAAATCAGAGCATGAGGAAACAGAGCAAGGTTATGACTATCAGACGATAAATGCATTCAGATTCTCTACTTGAAGGCAAGGTGTCGCAACTATTATCTCAATCTGAACAAGTTTATAAGGCACAAAATAGATTTTAAGAATTTACCATGATAATCTCGTGAAACCCTATGTGGCATAGCACTTTAATCATAATAGCAAAGACTCGCAAAACAGATTTATCGTCACAATCTTATGAAACCCTGTGTGGCATAACACTTGATCGTAATGATAAAAGATTCACAAAACAGATTTATCTAAACTATGGGAAGATTTACCATGACAACTTTATGAAACCCTGTGTGGCATAACACTAAGTTAGCATAGTAAAGACTTCACAAAATGGTTTTATCATCACAATCTTACGAAACCCTATGTGGCATAACGTTTGATCATAACAATAAAAGATGCACAAGACAAATTTATCTAAACTATGGAAAGAATCCACTATCACGATCGCATGAAACCCTATGTGGCATAACATTCAACTGTAATAGCAAAGATGCATGAACAAATACCAAAAGAGCAATATTGAGGGCAAGGTAGGCGCAGCATATATTTCTCTCTCAAGCAAAAGTTATTTACAAATGAGCAAAAGCTCTTATTTATATACATCAAGGTGTAGGCAACCCTAAAATCACCTTGAGTTTACTACAGTTCTTGCAATGCATGCAAGTTGTGCGCCAAACCCTAATTAAGTAAACTATACAGTCAACTAGGAAACTACCCTCAGTTTAACTGAAACATCTAATCTAAAAATGGACAATTGTGCGAGCATGCACGTCCTTATTGAAAGCAAAGTTAACTGGACACTACCTTCAGTTAACTGGAAACCCTAACCCTAACTCCTGTGATGATAATTCCAAGGACGAGATAAGCATGTGATAAGTCAGCAAGTAAACTCAAGACTGAAAGTTGAGTTAACTGTTGCTCATGACTCAACCCTCGAAATTAACTGCAGGTTCCAACTGGCAGATCACTCCATGTCAACTTGGTCTAACACTTCGACCAAGAACTCATCGATCTCTCTGTCATCTGGCACTCTAACGCTGCTCAAAACAATAGTCTGTTTCTTCAATTCTTTGCTACTTTATGTGATTGTGTGCATACCATCTTTACATTCTTCAGTCGCCTTCTTGAGACTGGCTGCAATCACTGAAATATTCTCCAACTTGGGCGCCATGGGTTCACCTTCAAGGCTGTCATGAATCAGCTTCTCGAACTCTGATTGTACTTTATCCAACTCAACATACGTGCCATCTTCCAGAAGATAATGACACGGAATCTGAACAACGAAGCCACTGACCAGTGCAAGTACTCCAACCACATCATCCTTGAGTGAAAACAATTTAGTAGAGATCTTCTCACATATTTCTATCCTGAGAAGGTGCTGCTCTCTCCAAGTAAAAACTTTGTCTTGATCCTCATCAATCTCCAAGGCATCATATGCAACTAATAACTGAGATACCAGAACACGATCCTTTGCCAAATTCTCCGCAACTGCAATCTCAAGCAACTGAACACCCTGACGAAGTTTATGTGCATCACCCCTAAATTGATACAAATCTGCAAAAAGAGTTTTACCAGCAGCAACTAAACTTTCAATCCAGTTGTCCAAAAGTCTGCCATGACTGACTAACTGATCTAATTTTCGCTGTTCTGCAGGTGTACTCTGAGGAAGAACAGATGCTCTACTCGGATTCCCATGAACAAGATCAAAAATGTATTGATGAAGTTAACCAATTTCAGCTTTAAGTAACACCTTATCTTCTCCATCTTTGGTGATACGCTCTTCAAGATTATTGGTAACAATCTTAAGAAGAGATACATCTCTCTCTCATGTAGTCCTGCCAAGATTAGCCTTAGTGAATGTAAAATCACCAACTTCGACCTCATCTAAGCTTTTACCCTCTGGAGGAATGGCAACTTCAATAACAATTTCTGATTCAGGAGTCTTTTCAATGTGCACTTGTTTCTTTATCTTCTTTTTCGACCTTCTCTGATAAGGTTCACCAAATTCAGACAAGTCAAGGTTGTATGAAGGTTCACGCCTCTGTCTCCCTAAAGACTTCTCGAGCCAACAAGACTGAACAATATCATCCATCTGAGGAGAAACTGTCCCTGATGTATCAACCTGTGGTGGTTCAGGTGTCTCCGATCTAACTTGAATTGGTGTCTCAGGCTCAGAATCTATGTCAATAGGTTGTATATGAAGCGAACTAGGAGGTGAAACGCGAGACTCAGCCTAAATAACTGTCTCTACTGGAATCTCAGGAACATTCTCAATTTGTTTCTGCTTCCTCTTACCAGTAGCTCTTTTCCCTGTATTCCCACTAAGTCTAACCCCTTCAGGAGGTATTATAATGGCCTTGACTCTGGGTTTTTCTCTAGAAGTAGAAGGTAACGAAGAGAAATCCTTTGGCGGCTCCACTACAGGAACTGACTTTCGTGTCCGTTTGCTCTCTAAGAACAACTTGCTAGTCTTGATAACTAATCTAGAAACCTCTTCAATAGAAATATTCTCCTTGGCATACCAATCAGGTGAGCAAAGTGGCTGCCGAGCAACTTGATCCTTAACATATGAATTGAGAAGAACTTCTCCATCATCATCAGATAGACCATCAACATCTTCTGACAAGTACTCAGAGAGCTGACCGATAGTAAGTCTACAATAGTGACGACAACGAACTTCGAATTCATCTTCACAATTAGCCCAAAAATCCTCAAGTGCCGGCTTATGTGCAATCCCTCGCTCTAACCGATCTGCATAATGACCGAGAGGATCATAGGAAAACCTCTCAGTATAAGACTTGAGTTTGAACCTTTCTATCTCAGTAGACATAAACCTGGCATCTGTTGCTGCATCGCATGTGAAAATTCCCAATGTGAATGGAAAATTAGCTGTGATCTTATGACGACTACAAAGAAAGAAATGGACATGCTGCATCTGTCCGAGGAACTCCATAAAAATGAGCTTATTTGAAGGATATCTCGGTAACATCAGGGGCTCTCCAAAATATCCATAAACGCGGATGTATGTGAAAGTAGGGAACTGGATAAACCAATCCGCCCAAGTCTCCATCGCTGATTTGGCCTCAGCAGAAATGCGAATGTGCATCTCGTCGTCAAGATCTCTAACAGTTCTCATAGAAAAGTGATCATTCACTACTCGGAAGTCTGGCTCAGACTGAAAAAACTCCAACTGAGGATAATACTCATGAATATGCTGAACATCGAGAGCGCCATTGGTTTTAAGAAGCCTGTAGCTACCTTGAAAAGCAACCAAGTAAACCAAATAGGATACCATATGAAATTCATGATACTTGAGAAAATTAGTAATTTGCTGATGTAAGCAATCACTAATCAACATAGCCCAATCAAAACGTTCTGTGCCATCAAGGATTCTGGTATTCAGGTAAAACATCCATGGATGGAAAGTGTTGGAATCTGATTGACCGGTAACTCGGTTGAGTAAAGTTATCAAAACAACAACTTCCTCTTTAAATTCTCCACGGCCAACTTTCTTAGGCATGTTAGTTTTCTGGACTGTCAACCATTTCTGAGTGACCTTTCTTTGTGAACGTTGATGATCAGCATTCCATATCTTCTCACAAGCTTCAAGGATCACAGTAAAGTTATCTGAAAGAGAAGGAATAGCAAAACATTTCTCTATGTCCTTCGGCTTGAGACTGCCAACAACTCTTCCATCAACCGATCTGATCTGTCATGAAGACGAGTCATAATGCTTAATGCAAGCAAGTACGAACTCAAGATCAAAAATAGTAACAAGAATAGATTCCGCTGCCAACAACCCGGAACGTTCAAGATTCCTCAACGAATTGTTGCCAATATTCTCCAAACTGCTCAAATTGACCACTGGATAGACATGATTCAGGTCTGTGTCTGAAGTTTTGAGGAAATTATGTGTAAGGGCTGATTTCACCTTGTAATCAATGGGATTGAACTGCATTTTGAAAATGATGACTTTTGACTGTAAAGTCGAATATATCTGGAGAACTTTCTGAAAACCTCTGGACAAAGCTAAAAATAGCCTCTGACGAAAGAAATTTTTGAAATTAATCTGGAACATGGGTTTTGTGCACAACTGAATTCTGAACAAACCCAGATAGTTGGATTCTCGAAAAAATGTGATTCAAGCCCACATGCAAAGAAATTCTCAGAAAAAGGCATAGAGCTTCAAAATGGAGGCAAGGGGCGATTTTCTCAAAAAAATCTAAGACGTGGGTCTCGCTGCAAATGCTGAAATATGAGAACTCTGATGATCAGATTCTGAATATGTGTTGAATTTCTTTGACATGCGAAGAAAGTACCTAAGGTGAGAAATAGAAGAAATAAGACAGAAGATAGAAAGTTTTGCTTGTCTGCTTATGAGAAATCTGCCAACCTCTTCTCTGGAATTTGATAAAACCTGCATGCAAAGTGGAAATAAAGTCTAGAATCGCCTTCTTCTGAACAATTCTAAACTCGTTGCTTCGAAGAACGCTGAAATCAGACACCTGAATCACCTTTAGCTTGCTAGTCGCTCAAAAATAATATAAGCTTCAGAGCAAAAGATGATGAAATAATGGACGCCATTCTTGAAATAAATAGATTTTCATCTTAGAAAATTCGCACTAAGCAAGGAATGGTTGAAAATGGCTCTTGGCTTCTAATTGGACCCCATTTTAGTTAACTGGAACTGGAACAAGCTAAATAAGTGGTCATGCATTAGGGTTTTCCCTTTCAACACTTCAGTTAACCACTCTATGCGAGTTTGACTTCAGTTAGTAATCTTATCAAGTTCGCCATCCTTCAAATTTGCTTTGGATTCATCAAATTGACCTAAGGCGACCCTTTTGATAACTTCAGTTAACAATCAAGAATGAGATGAGGAATTCGCCATCTTCATGCAATAATTATGCTCTAAAAATAGCGACCCTTTTGGAACTTCAGTTGGCCTTCAAGAATGTGCCAACTTCACATTTATGCTTCAATATAAAATCTAAATATAGCAACCCTTTTGGAACTACAGTTGCCATCCTTAAAAAGTGCGTAGCTTCACAAAACTATGCTTCACTATTTAACCTTAAATATGGCGACCCTTTTCATGACTTCAGTTAACATGCAAATTTTCCATACTTCACTAAAATATGCTTCACCATTCAATTCGTCCCTTTTGAACTTCAGTTGACACTCAATGAAGCGCCATCTTCACTAAAACTTCACAATTGCAATCAAATTCGCCATGCATGTGGACTCCAGTTGACATTCAATGATAATCTTCAGTTAAGTAGACATGCAATCAAGTTAACTCAACATGCAAGATAGTTAACTGAACATGCAAACTAGTTAACTCGACATGCATACTGAAAGATCACTCCACATGCCAATATATGAACTGAAGATGACAACCCAAAAAATGTTTAGTCCAACTGCAGTCAGAACTCCAGTTAAGGCGTCCATTCAACTCACTTTCGAAAATTCAACTTTGAACTCTCAAGTGAATTCCAGACTTAGCCAAATTTGATGAAAATTTAAGCTAAAACCTCTGCCGGGACCTCTGTTCATCCCCTGACACTGGTTGATTAACTTCTCCGATTGGCTGGCTGACAGGTGCATTGCAGAGCTAAGTAAAAACTGATCAAAAGGTATCTTGAGACTAACAACCATAAAACTGACATCTGAAGGCTCAAAAATCCAAGCGCCTTTTTCAAAAGTTGTGCTTTTTCTCAGATAGTCAAATTTTGACTTCTACATCTCGAACGAAGGAAAAAACAAAATCCTTCATAACTTCTGTTTTAGCCATTTTCAGGACTGGATCTCAGGTTCACTGCGAAGCTAACCTCATTCTGCATGACAGCTGCAAAGGCACATTTCCCAAGAAAACATCATCTGAAGGGTGAAAAACTAGGGCGCCTTTTTGAAAAGTTGCTCTTTTCACTCCAGACTTAGCCATTTCTCGCAACGACAAAAATAATACAAAAACCTCGACTACGAGCTGTTGAGTCATGTTCTGATCTGACGGAGACAGGCAACAGATAGCTGAACGTAACATGGACACATTGAACATCTGAAATTATTAGAAAGAAAGCATTAAAGGCCTGAAAAGCTTAGGCGCCTTTCTCAAAATGTGCTCTTTTGCTAATTCTTCTGATATTCTGAATAAGATTTGACCCAACATTCGACCTCAGGTTCAAGCGCTCCAGGAATTCAGATTCACCCACTGACGGACGCGTTGCGAAGCTCGAACAAACATGAGATAAACATCTCGGGCGGCTTTTAGCCAAAAATCTACATCTGGCACCTCAAAAAGATGGGCGCCTTTTTGAAAAGCTGTGCTTTTCTCCAATGTTAGCCAATTCTTGCTTTCGCCTCGTTTTGCACTGTAACTTCCGTAACTTGCTCGAAATAGGTCCATTTGACAAACTTGATAGCTCACTGTGAAGCTGACATGATGCTGGACAAATGTCTGCTGGAGGTGACAAACCCTAAAAACAAGATTTAAGCCCCTAAAAGATAGGGCGCCCATTTGAGAATGTGCTCCCTTCTCCAGAGAGAAAATTTTGATGATTTTTGTTCAGATTTTCACTTTTCTTAAATCTCTTCAGTAACAGACTGACATGACATTGACACGAACTCCATATTTAGAAACCCCAAAAACGACCATTTGACAACACTTTAACAAGGTTAAGACTCAATTAAGCAAAATGCCTTAGTGAAGCAAAAATTTTGGTTTTGGGTACAACATATTTAAAAATTAAAATTAAAATATTAAATAATAAAATTTGATGTTGAATCTTGAGGGAAAAATGATGAAGATGAATGAATCATTCATCATTTTTCCCTTAAGGTTCAACATCAAATCTGATTTTGAGATGAATAAGAAAAAAAAACAAGTTTAATATTAAATTTTTAAAATAAAAAAAGTGATGTTGAATCTTGAGGGTAAAATGATGAATGATTCATTCATCTTCTGCCCTCAAGATTCAACATCAAATCTGATTATGAGTCTTTGAGATGAATAAGAAAAAAAAGAAGGTTTAAACTTAGAAAATAAAACAAAAACAACAAGAAATCTGAAAAAAACTTCAAAAACCCTACCTTGTGCTTGAAACATCTCTCCAAAATGCGGTAGAATCCTTTTCCTCCTCTTCTTCTTGCTCCTTCTCACTCCTATCACACATGCAATCACTTTGTTCACTCCTTAAATCAAACTTCTTCACTGGTTTTCCTCCTCTTCAGTTGGTTGCAAACAAATCAGTCTTTCAATGTGACTCAAATGATAAAATTAGATGATTTTGTGTTGTTTTGGAGGAAGGGGTGGGGCCCACACCAAATTAGGGCTACCCCAAAACATTAAAAAACAAAATTTATTTTTAATTTTTAAGTTAAATTTTCGCATAGACGTGGGGCTCAACAGGAGACGGCTAGGTGTCTCCCCGCCTCTCGAGAAATGCCTAGGCGTCTTGTTGTGACCTTTTCACACATCGCCCCATTGCAAATGGGGACCCCCTAATTTTTGCTTCATTTCAGACTTTTGGCTTGATTTTGGTTAGTTTTCCTGTTGTCTCTCTCTCATTCTGTTTGTCTTTCTGGGGATGTGCCCGTCTAATGTGAAATTTTGGCTAAGTTTGACAATTAGGGTTTTGAATCTTCCAGCCAGTTTGAAGTCAAATGGAGTGAATAAATTGGAATTTGAGCTTGGTGTTGCAGTCAGTAAGCTTCCAATAGGTTCCCAGCAGAATTTCATTGATTTCTGACAACTTACTATTTTTAGTAAGTACTTAATTTGGGACATTTTCTCAGCACTTTTGAAGTTCCAACTGTCACACTACATCCATTACATGTCAAACTGCTTGTCTGCAAAATTTGAGCTAGATCTGACAACTTTCTATTTGTAGCAAGTATCACCTTCAGGAACTGATTTTAGGGTTTACATGTGAAGTTCTTCAATGCATGTCTGAAGAATATATCTGGGTTTTCCTAGACCGACGTAGTGATATTACATGCAAGATGAGGTGATAAATTTCAATAGTCTTCATTTCAGAGGCTATTTTTAGGGTTTGCATGTTGGAATCTTTGACACATGTCTGGATATTCTTTGTGGGTTTTTCGAGACCTACGCAGTGATATAGCATGCAAACCAAGATCAAGACCTTTTTCAAGAGCCATCTTCAGAGGCTATTTTTAGGGTTTGTATGTTGGAATTTTATACGCATGTCTGAATATTCTTTATGGGCTTTTCAAGAGCTACGTAGTGATGTGACATGCAAACAGATTTGGTCACTTTTTCGGGAGCTTACTATTTTTAGCAGATCTGCTCTGGCAGCCCCCCCAACACTTTAGTATCACAAACTGACCAACATGCAACATAAACAAGGTCAACTATAGGTCATTTGATCGACATGCAAGTCAGATTAGGGTTTCGAGCTTTGGGACCCAAAATGAGGGGTCAAATGCCAGAATTTTTGAAAATCGGTGTATCCCACTGCAATCAGTATCTTTCAAGCTATTCACTGGTAAAATTTGAGGGCAATCAGAGCACTTACTATTTATAGTAAGACACTTCTGAAACATGCTATAAATAGTAAGTCAGTAGCGGGTGCTAATGTGAACAGGCAGGTCATCCCATGAGGGTCATGTCATTCAAATTTCAAGTTGAACGGAGTTGTGGAAGTCTTGAAATCAAGCAGTTACTATAAATAAAAAAACACCTCTAGAAACATGCTATAAATAGTGAGTCAACACAAGATGACAGTGTGAACAAATCAATTAGGTCATGAAGATCCTGTGGTGTGAATCCCAAATCAATCCAAGCTTCAGAAGAGTGAAAATCAGAGACTTACTAAATATAGTAAATAGGGGTGAGCAAGCCAGAAAAATGCCTAAGTTTGAGGAAATTCCTGCTCACCCTATGAAATGCGCCCAAGATGAGATTGGAAGAAGGATGGAAAAAGTATCAGCTGTTGTAATTCCTACTCAGCCCCCTAAATGCGCCCTCAAGCTAGCAAAAGGCATGAAACTTCCTGCAGACCCCCTCAAATGTGCCCAAACATGTTGAAGGTGTTAGCTTTTTGAAAAATATTCTAAGTGTTTGGAAACTTCCTCCTCCTACCCCCAAATGTGCCCATCTCAAGAGGTATCAAGGAAATATTCTAAGTCAAAGTTCCTGCTTGACATGCCAAATGCACCCAACTTGCTAAGTGGTGATGAAATTTTTTCTAAGTCATTGATAAGTACCTGCTCCTACCCCCAAATGCGCCCAAACATGTTGAAGGTGTTGGCTTTTGAAAAATTGTCTAAGTGTTGGATATTCTTGCTGGGGTCATGAAATGGACCCATCTCCAAGATGCTAGGTGGATAAAAAGTTTCTAAGTGTTGATAAAATTCCACCTCTACCCCCTAAATGCACCCATCTCTAGAAGTGTGAAGAAAAAGTTACCAAGGCGTTGAGTTATTCCTGCTAGACATGCTAAATGTGCCCAAGTGAGCTAGGAAAAGGACAAAAAGGGTTGACTTCCTCCTTGACCCCTTGAATGCGCCCAAGTGTAGGGTGAGGTTAAGACTTGTGCTAGGCGTTAATTCCTCTTCAACATGTAAAATGCGCCCAAGGACATTGAATATGTTACCTATGTGAAAATATTCTAAGTGTTGATTATTCTTTCACCTTGACATGCTATATGCGCCATGAGTAAAGAATGAATGGGAGAAAAATATCAAAGGCAAAGTGCTAAGTGTTCAAAATTCCTCTTAGACCTCTCATATGCGCCCATGTTGGTGATGATATTTAAATTTTTTCTTTCTAAGGCATAAAATTCCACCTCTGGGAAAATATGCCTAAGTTTGATGGAGGTGATGAGATTTTCTGAGGCAAGGATGAATTGGCAGTGGATATGTCAGAATGTGCCGACTTCAGGATGATGAAAATTGTCAAGGCCAAGCAAGAAAAATACGTCCAGAGGTGATAAATGAAGCTAAATTTTGAAGAAAATATTTTTCTAAGGTTAAAATTCAAAAATTAAATGTACCCCTTCATTTGTAGACACATGAATTCGACACTTTCTGAAGGGAATTTTCTTCTGGGTACTGGACATCGTCAATGAGGAATTGATTTTAAAGTCTTCCACAAATCACCAAGGATTTTAAAGTGAAGATTTTAACTAGGCGCCTAGTTGATGAAATTTTTCTAGGCAAAGGAAATAAAATTTTCTAAGGCAGAGGAATAAAACATGAAAATGCCTAAGTCTGTTATCACCAAAAGGATAAATTATGTTGAAAAATGTTGATGAGGTGAAACACGCTCACAAGTAGAAAATTCTTAGGCACAATTTTTTTTTGTAGATGAAGTGAAACACAAGCATCAAGTTTCCAAATGCGCCCTCAAGGTGGAGAAATTTCTAAGGCACAAACTCCAGACATAGGTCCCTAAATGTACAGATGTTGAATAGCTATGAAGAAAGCAAGGTTGGCTAGAAAAGAAATGTTTCAAAGATCACTCAGACCTTGGAAGTCAAAGCATGAAAATTAGGTAAGTGAGGTGAATTTATATTATGAAGTGTTTTGATGCTCTTCTCTTGCTTGTTTTGCAGGGTGAACATTAGGGCCAAGGCATGATCACTTGGGGAGATGGAGCGAGTACTTGGAAGAAATGGCTAAGTGTTGACCCAGTATGCACTCGGCTCAGAAAGGCGAGTGGCAAGGGAGAACGGGTTGAATCCAAGATTGGAGAATCCTTCAGGATGAGGATGAAGAAATGATGAAGACCTAGGCATTAAAGAGTCATCTTCAAGCACTAAAACGTCCTCAAGGCTAAGGATGAGGAGTGAACAAAAGGCTTCAATGTTAAAGAATGACAATAGAATGTGCTAAAGAGGGAAGCAGAGAAATTATCCTTAAGTGTAAAGTCCTTTGATGACCCAAAAGATTTTTTCCAATGTGCTTCGTACAACTCAAGATGTAGTGGCAGGAAGGAGGAAAATCACCATCAAATAGGTTAAAAAGTTGCAGCCTTGGAGTTAGATCGAGAATGTGCCTGCCATACCCTTTCAAGAAGTTGAAGCCACAATGATCAGACTCATCCAATTTGTAGTCAAGAAGAAGAATAGTGTGAATGTGTTTACAAATAGGAATCTTCTAGAAGATGGTGGACATTAATTGCTCATTTATCACTCCACTCTTCTTGTTGGCGGTTTTTAGGGTTAGGGATGATGTGGCTTAATTTGAGCCCTCCATTTGATTGTAATCTGAGTCATCCATTGGACTAGGCCATCTATAAAAGGGGCATCCCCCCTCATTTGTACCTCATTAGACAATAGAGATTAGAGTAGAGATAGGAAGATAGATAGGCAACTTAGAAGTAGCATAGCGTAGATCGATAGTGTAGTTTGAAGAAGACGAAAAGTTTTTCCTTTGAAAGCTATGTAAGAAATTGTTGTGAACACTCATAATAAAAAGGGTTTTTATTGATGATGATCTCATCTTTTGTTGTGAGTAGCTAGCAAGGTTTCTTTGTCCTTTTGATTTGAGTAGTAGCTTAAAGTAAAGTAAATTTCATTTCATGCAAGTAGTTAGTAATTGTGGAATGTGGTCTTCAATTTGAACAAACTTCATCTATCCATACCACTAGTGGGCTCCCTGATGGTGAGTTCGCCTTGCGTGGTCAATTGGAAACTTGTGGACTTAACTTCGATTATGATCTTCATGTTGGTATGTATCGTTGTGATGATGTCTTCATTGTTGAATTGTAATATGAATATCTTTAGTTACTCCTCTTGAAGATTGCACCAGTTCTGTGGAGGCTGTCCGAAGTGAGGCAAAGTGGAATCTGGTTGAGGCTTGTGAAAATTGATCTCCACATCCCACACATAGATTAGTCCACAACATCTTCTATCCCTACAACCATTTCAATTCAGTACTTTCTGGTTAGTTTAGGAAACAAGAGCTTTATAGTCAAGCCTTTCGAGAATTCAAATTCCTTTCTCCATTGTTGGACAATTTTGTAAGTCCCCTTGAAATACCAACAAATAACATTGAGCCAATTGAGACTATCCACCGCATGAAGGAACCTTGGAGTTGAATGCATGATATTTCTAGCAATCTTAGCATGCAAGATATTTTGTTCAAGAGAGGATAGATTCGCCATTGGTAACTTTATTCTGTGTTGGTGCGGTCATGAAAAACACATCAACACGTCTCTCAAGGAGACTTGGAGACATCTCCATGTGTCCAAGTCTCCTTGGGAGACGTGGATATGTTTCCCCGTCTCCAGCGGAGCACCCGTGGCAATGGAGGGATGACAGGAAACGTCACATACCCGTTTCCTCGTCTCTGAAACATCCCAACCTACAAAACACGACTAGATAGGGGGGGAAATGCGTTTTCGTGGAACACTAATCTAAGGTCTCCAATGAAGGAGCAGCATGGGGATTGAGTAATCTTTCATCACCCAAAAAGTGTTTCCTTTCATTTTATTGTGTTTTGGTTTGAAGTGTGCATTGTAAGTTTTTGTGTGCAACTCTAGTTGTGTGTGTTTGGGATTTTGAGTAGTGTACAACATTATAGGGAAGGTCATTGCATGTGACTATGATGTCACATACATGTAGAGGTTGAAACAAACTCTTACATAAGTGTCAACAAAGATAACCCTTACAAAACCAAAGTGTGATGCATAAGATTGGATAGAAAGAGAATGAATCTTAAGATTGGCTAGAGAGAATGAAGCATATGGTTAGATTGTTGGCATTTCAATTCACACCTTTGGCATGCGGATTGGAAACAAATAGCTATGCACAATTAGACTACTCTTCAAATTAGGAGGGGAAGCTCCCTCTTTTCTGATTATGCATAAAAAGAAATACTAAACTCTTTGCCAATTTTTCTATTCTCAACTTGAGAGCACAAGGTTATAAAACTCTTTGTGTCGTAGTTGAGGTTTTCTTTGGTTTTGTAACTTCAACTACAACTAAGCCTATTCTAATAACACTTCTAATATCTCAAGTAAATTTAGAGCAAGAGAGTTAGAAGTAAATGAGGAATGATTGATTTGACACAAAAGCTTAAATAAGCTCGCATCCAGAATACACCCGAAGACTCATTGTACTTTTAGATGTAAGCTGAAATAAAGATTACTAAAGCAAAACATAAAACAAAGAGCTGAAATAGATTAAGACAGTATATTAGAGAAAAGTAGGCGTGAAACTTCCTTCCTCAATTTATAATAGTAAACAAAATTTTGGGACATCAGATTGTAGCAAATGTAGGCATACAATATGCTATCAACCAAATTACAATTGACACAATTGAATAGACATTGAATAGAAAACTTGCAAGCAAAAGTAGGCTTAGCAATTTTGTTATCAAAATCAAGGTTAAAAAATAAATGGGCAAGGCTGCCCTTATTTATACACAAAGGAGTAGGGAACCCTAAAATCTCCTTGTTTTTAACAATTAGTCTTGCCAACATGCAACCTTTATTTCTAAGTCTAAAAAAAAAGATAACTAATAGTTAACTAGAATGATAACATCAGTTAACTTGTCTAACACTAAGGAAAGCTCCAACTATACAATATATATCTCCAAATAATAGATATGCCTGAAAAGAGGACAACTAGTTAACTTGGAAAAGGCATCAAGTTAACTGCCTCCTTCACTTGAGTTCTATTCCTTGAAATCTCTGCATGCTCCAACTTGCAGTTCACTCATTGACAACTTGGGATATCATATCCTGTAGAAAGCCACTAACTGATTATTCATCAAGAACATTGATACTCTTCAGAACAATGTACTGTCTTTGCAACATCTCTTCACCATTTGTGATCATATTTAAAAATTCTTTTCTCTTTTCAGCTACTTCATCAAATCTTGCTGAAATTGCTGCAACCTGATTCATCTGACAAGCACTAGGCTCACCATTAAAACTACTACGAACAAGGCTTTGAAACTCTGTCTTTACTTCACCGAGATCAAAGTAAGTGCCATCCTCATGTTGATACTATAAAGAGATTTGTAACACAAATGTACTTATGAACTTGAGAGTACTAGCAACCTTTTGTCTATATTCAGTCAATTCTATAGATATTCCTTTGTAAGTTTTTGCTTTGAAGAGGCATTTTTCTCTCCAAGCAAAAAGCTTCTTATGCTCTTCTTCAATAACTGAATCATAAGCCATCCTCAAGTCAGAAATGATGATCTCATCTCTTGGTTTTCTTTTTTCTATGTTCTACTTTGACTCCTGAATCCCTGAACAAAAATCATGGGCATTGTACCTCAATTGATACATCTCTGCAAGTATAAATCTACCCCTAGTGATGGATTATTCTACCCAATCTCTCAAATGTTTCCCATATATAACCAACTAACTCAGTTGATGTTGATTTGCAGATGACTCTAGAATTTGTGTAAGCAAAGTAGTGATGTGTGAACTACCATGAAGTAGATTGGAAATGTACTGTCGTAGTTGTCGATTCTCAGCCTTGAGGGCTTCTTTGTATTCTCCATCCTTGATCACTCTCTCCTTTAGGTTAACTGCTGCAACCTCAAAGAGATTCACATCAGCATGTCAGGTGCTTCTACCAAGATTGGCTTTGACCAATGTGAAGTCATCAATTTCAACCTCAATAGTGTTCTTGTCTTCCAGTGGTGTAGCAATCTCAATGACAACCTCATTATCAACATTCTTCTCCACATGGACCTGCTTCTTCAGTTTCTTCTCTATTGTGTCCTGGTAGATGTTATCAAACTTTGCAAAGTCCAATTGATAAGAAGGATTTCTCCTCTCCCTACCCAGGAGGCTCTCAAGCCAAGACGAAGGGTCTCTACTAACTTTTCTGGGAGAATTGGTTTCAGCTCTAGCCACTCTTGATGTATCAATCGGTGTTGAGACGTTGCGAACTGGTGAACCCACTTCTGAGTCTATGTGAATAGGAGAAGGATACGGTGATGGTGAAATAATAGGACGTGAAGGCTCTACCTCAACCTGTGATACTACCTTAATTGGAACTTTTGGTTCAGTTGTTGATTCTCATTTTTCTTCAAGTTCTTTGTCATTCTACTAACCTTGGCACCTTCAGGAGGATTGCTCATTTATTTAACTCTGGGTTTTGATGTAGAAGAGGAAGGTAGTGATGAATGAACCACTAGCGGCTTTGTAACTAGAATGACTACCTTCCGTGTCCTCTTTCTACTCAAGAATAGTCTATTGTTCTTGATAATCTGGCTTGTTCTTTCCTCAATTGAGGTGCTCTCTTTAGCGTACCAATCAATTGGTCAAAGTGGTTGCTGATCAACCTGATCTCTGGAATATGTGGGAAGTAAGGCTTCATCATCATCTGACAAAACCTCCACATCTTTTGATAAGAAATCAGCAATCTGATGAAGAGTAAGTCTACTGTAATCATGCTTGCGCACTTCAAACTCATCTTGACAATTAACCCAAAAATCTTGGACATTGTAGGTTTATGTGAATGATTCTGACCAAGACGAGTTGCCAAGAGACCCCAAGGGTCATATGAACGCCTTTCTTTGAAAACTTTGAGATTAAGCTTTGAAAATTCATTGCTCATCAACTTAGCATCAGTTGTTGATTTACATCTATATATGGTCATCTCAAATGGGAAACTAACGGAAGACTTGCATCTGTTATGCAAAAATGTGTGCACTTCGTGTACTTTCCTTAGGAACTCCAAGAACACTACCTTATTCGTTGGATATTTAGGTAGCATGGCTAGATCACCTGAGAAGCCATATCCTCTGATGTAGAAGAAAGTGGGAAATTGGATAAACCATAGTTGAAAAACTCACCAATTGCAAAAACTTGGCAAGCTCGAAAAACTCGACTCGGAAAAAACTCGAGGAAAACTTAGTAAAAAACTTGAGAACTTAAAAAAACTTCGTAAACTTCATTAAAAATGCATTTTTTTTGCAAAATTCAATGATAAGATGCATCAAATGAGTCAATAAATAAGTACATAGAAGAGACAAGCTAAGTCTAGTTGTATTTGATTGATCTGAAAGAAAATTAGATACAAAATTTCATCCTCATGTGGAATGCTCAATGCGTTGATACTAACAGTCTGAAACAAAATGAAAATAGAAAATTGTTTTCGTAAAATTGAAAGTAAATAGTGGAGAGTACCTAGAAAATCAAATGAATTCAATGGGAGTTTGAGGGCAATGCCTCCAATGGGGTTGAGGGGCAACGCCCCCAACAGGGTCAAGGGGTAGCGCCCCTTGCGGGGGTCTGGGGGCAGCACCCCTAGTGGGGTCAAGGGGCAATGCCCCTTATGGGGGTCTGGGGATAGAGCCCAAATTAAGACCTCCAAAACCACACAAACCTTCATGACATACATCATTTTGCATTAACAATAAAACCCAAATTAAGACCATCAAAGCCACACAAACCTTCATGGAACACATCATTTTAGTGGTTTTTTTGAAGCAGAGCATGTCAATGAATGAAAAAAATAAATCAAAATGCCTTTTTGTTCGGTTGCCTAGGAATTTTCCTGATTGCATAGGTTTTTTCAAAAAACCCGTTGTACCTTTTGAAAAAACTTGCCAAAAGTATTGCGAGTTTTTTCAAAAAAACTCAGCGCAAGTTTTTGGCGTACAAGTGCATGAAAAACTCAGTTTGAAAAAAAACTTGCGAGTTTTTTTTTAATCGTCGGGTTTTTTGCAAGTCTTGCAACTATGGTACTTGCAACATTTTCAGTTATTGCAATTAGATCCCTCTACACCATATGCTCTCACCTTGCCTACTCCGAGATTTGGGTGATCAAAAAGTGAAGGATTACATTCCAGTTTGCTTATCTTCCTTTAAGCTAACATTAACGGGTGAAGTTTCATGTAAAAAAATTGGAAAGAAACTAAGAGGGATATTACATTACTCCAATGTTAAGATGTTTCTCATTTACAATTTGTGTGACACTTTGCTTGTGGGCACCCATATCCCAAAAAATGCTAGAGTTTAAGAAAATCTTCAATGTGTATAAAATTGCAGCTACGTAGAAAATTAATATTGACAAAAAAAATTACTTCTTACATGTTCTTGAATGTTACTTTCAAAATTCAGAATATTCTTGGATTTGGTATCAATGAATTACCAATTATCTATCTGAATTTACTCAAAGAAGCTCAGGGAGGTGCCCTTCTATCAATTTTAGGTGCTCCTAAGTATCATCCATTCAAGATTTGTGGGACTTTTGCGGACATAAAATCACTATGTCAATTGGTAGTGGAGCCACACACAATTTCATAGATGAGGACTTGCATTTAGAAGAGATATAAAGACAAAGAATTTTGATAGATTCAATGTTGTACTAGTCAATGGCTACACTATTCCATGCACCAAAAGGGAAAAAGTTGTCATCACAATGGATAGATACAAGGTATGTGATGATTTCTATGGAAGGAGTTTAGGGGACACTAAAATGGTGTTGAAAGTCAATGGTTAAATTCTATTGGGGAGTTCACCTTGAACTACCAAACGATTAAGTTAAAATTCAAATCAGAGGTGAAAGAGGTAATGCTTTGAGGCATCAATAATGGAGCCCCAACAAATTTCTTAACTTTGAGAATGAAGCAAGTAGCTTGGACCATGCATTAGATGGAGAAAATCACAATTTCATCCATTGGTGAGACCCTTCATCATATTGATACTCGGCCTATTTTGGATAAGCATAGCATGGTGTTTGATACTATATATCCAAGATTGCCTCCAAGGAAAGGACTTCATCAAAAGATGGAAGAAAAACGTGTTGGAGGTATCCTTCCTATCAAAGGAGTAGGAAGCGGCACTGTGGAAAGCCCTCAAAAATTATACATTCTTGCAAAAGATTACAAACAAGACATAATGGAAGAGAGTAATGATAGCATCTTCTAGTTATGTTGTAAAGGAAACATATCAAGAACTGTTTTCAGCATGATTTTTTGATTTAGAACTTTTGTCATCATCATTCCCGCCCACTACAATTCACTATTTGCAGCCATACAAATGTTTTCAATTTTAAGGTTGTTAATTTTTAAGGGTTTCAAGAGTGATCACATTTGTTGAAGGATTTTCAATTATTATTTGGTTATTTCCAGCTTCCATATTGCCGATGTTGCTGATCTTTGCAAACGATTTTTAGGATTGCTACTGTTATACCATTTTCATATTGCTAATTTTTTAGGATTTTAGACTTTGGACTGCTATTCTCAGTCATCTACAACCACATGATTGAAGATTTCAATAGGTTTTTCTTGTTTGTACTGATTGTGAGGGGTTTTAGATGATTTATGGTTGTTGCAACTTCATTCCAGCATGTGTACGATTTGATTTGTGCCATTTTATGTGGGTTTCTGCCTAGAGTACAGTTGTAAGGTCTATTGGAATTCAAAAATGTTAAATTTAGTGATCAAATTAAATGCATAGAAAATTAATTCAAAATCAGACACAAAGACACAACAAATACCTTGGGAAAACCCTACTCTTGAGGGAGAAAAACCCAACAACAATATATCACTTATATATTGAACAATAATAAGGTCTCTTTTACAATAGGGGCTGATTATGAAAGGCATAACACAAGCTCTTCAATTTGAAGCAATACAAAGATAATCTCAACCAATAGATGTATCAATTTCCCTTTGATAATAAACTCGAACTGCCTTTGAGAGAATTCGCTCTAGAAAAGAATGTACGAACTGAACTAAATATGTGTATGAATGATAAACAAGTGAAACACCACCAATTATATATACAATGCAAGGGAGACATGACCCTTCAATAACTTGTGTCGTCCAACATAGAAGGATGTGCCTCTTCTACAAAATCACATCCTTGATTAATAAGTTGGCCTCTCCAAAAATCGGCCACCAATAACAAATGATGTCTTTTCATAGAGGATCGCGCCTTGAGGGAAAATCACAATCAATGGAGAATGAGGTCGGACTCATTCAAAAATACAACTCTTCATTCATTGGTGATTCTTCAGTAATTAAAATATAAATTGTGCCTCTTGGAGTCTTATAAATTAAATAGCTACTAGCTATCATTTAATTTATCCAATCAAGTAGAATAGATCAGCTGGAAGTAACAACTGAAGCTGCTATAAACATCAACACTCCCTCTCAGCTAGGGAGGATACTTCCAACTGCACAAGACAAATCACCTCATCGTGATGTCTACCACTATGGCTACAACCATTAGTGGAAAAGAAGAATATCACCTCATCGTGATATTAGATATCACCTCAACATGATATCAACCATAATGGCTACAACCATATATGGTATGTACAAGTGTTCATCACTTTCATGATGTTGTCACCTCAACATGACTTTTCACCATGGGTCTCCCAGAGGGTGAAATACAAGTACAAAGAAATCATCACGGATTCTCTCACGTGAAGTTGTCATGGAGTCACACACATGACATCCACCATGACTCTCTCAGAGGGTGGAAACAAGGGATTTCACCTCAAATCTCAAGGAGAAATCATTAACAAGGGATTTCACCTCAAACTTCTCTCACAGAGAACTCATTAAACAAGGGGTTTCACGTCGAACTTCTCTCATAGAGAAGAACTCATTAACCAAGGCTCACTGATGCTAAAACTCTTTCTTAGTTAAGGCTGGATTCTCCACCATACCAAGCTTATCTCGAAATTACACAAACTTGATTCTAGAGAGAGGCTTGGTGAGAATGTCTGCCATCTGCTCATCAATGCTGATATACCTTAACTGTATAGCCTTCCGTAGTACCATATCTCTAATATAGTGATACTTGATCTCAACATGCTTGGTTCTGTCATGAAACACAGGATTGACATAAAGCTTCATGCAACTCTAGTTATCACAATGAATGATAGTAGGCTCCATTGATTGTCCAAACAATCCTACAAGGAGCTTATGAAGCCATACTACTTCCCGAGTTGTCGTACAAGCTGCAATATACTCTGCCTCTGCTGTACTCAATGCCATAGATGACTGCTTCTTGCTGCACCAAGATATCATAGCAGAACCCAAACTAAAGCAACAACTAGAGGTTCTCTTCTGATCTATGACACATCCTGCCCAATTAGAATCAGTATAACCATGCAACTCCGAGTCAACATTTGAAGAATATCTCAACCCATATCCAACTGTGCCACGCAAGTATCTCAGGATATGTTTAGCTACAACAAGATGTATCTGTCTCGGTTGACACATGAACTAACTAAGTGCACTCATAGCATAAAAAATATCTGGTCTAATGTTAACTAGATACATCAAGGACCTAATCAATTGTCTATACATTATAGGATCCACCAAGTCTAAACTAGCTGCAGTCTCCTTCAACTTATGTAGGTTGGTCTCCATAGGTGTAGCCATGGATTTGCAATCCATCATACCAAACCTCTTAAGTATATCAATGGTGTACTTCCCTTGACTTAGGATCATCTCATCTGGTTTTTTCCAGACTTCTAAGCCAAGGAAGTAGTGCATAAGTCCAAGGTCTTTCATCTCAAACTCAGAGGCCAACTCTTTCTTACATTTGATGATCAAGTGCTTTTCTCTAGTAAGTATCAAATCATCAACATATAAAAAAAAAATCAATGCTTCACCATTAATTACCTTAAAGTATAGATTAGAGTCAACATCATTCCTCAAGAAGCCCAAGATTGACAGGTAACGATCAATTCTTTCATACCATGCATGAGGAGCCTGCTTAAGACCATACAAGGCCTTCTTCAGTTTGCAAACATGAGACTCCTTCCCATGTACCTCGAACCCATCAAGTTGCTCAATGTAAACTTCTTCCTCGATCGCACCATTTAGAAAAGTTGTCTTCACATCCATTTGATGAATCTTCCATCCTCTAGATGCAACAATGTCAATGATGGTCCTAACAGAAGTGTAGTGAGCAATAGGAGAAAATGTTTCTTCATAATCAACTCCCTCTTTCTATGAAAACCCACGAGCCACAAATCTTTCCTTGTACTTCTCTATGCTCCCATCAGTTGCATGCTTGATCTTGAAGAGCCATTTCGAAGATACCACAGACTTTCCTTCAGGTCTAGGAACAATGTCCCAAACATCATTCTTGAGAATTGATTGGTACTCCTTTGTCATAGAATCTTTCCAAACTTGTTGACTGGAAGCTTCTTCCACACTAGAAGGCTCAGACTCAATAATTTGACTCATCAAGGCAACATAACTAGAGAACTTATGTGGCTTTTTACTTTCTCTAAATGTACCTTTGGGAGCTGCAAACCTTTCAACCTCTTGCATAGTTTGTCTAGCCCAAAGAGGTCTCTTTCTTCTAATCACAATATTGGTAGGCCCATCAGTAGGTTCCAAGGGCTCAACTGGATCAACATCTTCCTTTGGTTTGGAAGTCTCCCTCTGAATCTCAGGAGTATGGTCAACTTCCATATCCTGAGGAGGCTCATCATAGTCAATCTCCACATGAGTTCCCTTGGATCTTCTAAATGCAACATCTTCCTCGAAAGTGACATCTCTACTGATTTCAATCAACTTCTAACCTAGAACATATATCTTGAAGGCTTTTGATGTCTCACTATAGCCCATGAATATTCCCTTCTTTCTAGAAGGCTCCAACTTAGTTCTCTTCTCTTTTGGAACATGAACATAGATAGGACATCCAAAGATCCTCAAATGACTAACCTCAGGCTTCTTCCTTGTAAAGGCTTCTTCCAGAGTCATATTCTCCAAGATCTTGTGAGGACTTCTATTTTGTACATATACTACAGTCCTAGAAGCTTCTGCCCATAAGAAGGTTTGCAGATCCTAGTCATGAATCATGGCTTTTGTTACTTCCATGATCGTCTTGTTCGTTCTCTCTACAACACCATTCTGTTGTGGATTATAGGGGACACAAAACTCCCTCTTAATCCTAGCATCAATACATAAATTTTGAAAGCTACCAGAGGTGTATTCTCCTCCATTATCAGATATGAGGATCTTGATTCTTTTACCGGAAAGATTTTCTACAAGAGCTTTGAACTCCTTGAACCTTTCTAACACTTTCTCAAACTCTTTAGTTTTCAAAAAATAAATCCAAGTCTTTCTAGAGTGATCATCAATAAAAAGAACATAATGCAAGAAACCACTCAAAGAAGGAACAAACATAGGTCCACATAAAACATAATGAATAAGGTCTAAAATACACTTAGATTTACTTTCTCTACTATGGAAAGGAGCTTTTGAATTCTTACCCATAGCACATCCTTTGCAAGTTCCTTCATGCTCCTAATTGAACTTAGGAAGTCTTGTGGCCATCTTCTCCATGATAGGTAAGGCTCGGAAGTGGAGGTGAGCCAATCTTCGATGCCACAGATCACATAGGCTTGAAGAATCATGAATTAATGCTTGTAGAGGACGCATACATAGCCTATAGAGGCTTTCATGTCTAACACCAATTACTTGAGCATCCTTGAAACTGGAATTCTCCATCCACACAAGAACTTTTCCTTTGGAGAAGGCAACTTGATATCCTTTATCTTCTAGAGCTGAAATAGAAATAAGATTGCACTTGATTCCTGGAACATAAAGAACATCTCTCAACTGAAGTGCAATGCTGGAATCCAAATGAATAGTAGAGGTCCCAATCCTTTTCACGGAGTAACCAACATCATCTTCGATAATAGCTTGTTCAGAAGAATCTTTCTCCACCAAATTTGATAAGTGCTCCTTAAATCCAATAATGTGACGAGAAGCACCACTGCCAATCAACCAAGTGTTGGTATCTGTAGGTACATTGCTTGACAATGCTGAATAGAATAGGTATTCACATGAATCTTTCTGTGGAGAAGCATCATCAACATCTGCAGCGGTGGCTTGTTGCTTAGGTCTAGTTGGACAATGCTTAGCAAAGTGGCCAAACTTATCACACCTAAAGCATTGAATCTTGGACATGTCTGTCTTCTTCTTGGAGGTAGGTCCATCATCATTTCCCTTATGTCGCTTCCTCTTGAAGAACCCTTTCTTTCCATCTTTTCCTTTCTTCTTCGAAACATGGGAGGAGAGAACATGAATATCTTCATTCTTTGAATATTGACCAATGCCTCTAGCCACCAACCTTGATTCTTCTTGAATGCAATCTGCCCTTAGATGATCAAACTTAGGAAATTTTGATCTTGCATTGATTCCCTGAATGAAGGATTCCCAAGACAAAGGAAGACCATTGAGAGCAAGCATAGTCAAGTCTTTGTCATCAACCATATGGCCAATTGTTGAGAGCTGATCTCTCAAATCTGAAATCCTCATGAAGTAAGCAATCATTGATTCTCCCTTCGCCATCTTCACATGGTGTAGTTGTTGCTTCAGTGCAAATGACCGACTAGTATTGTTGATTTCGTACATTTCTTCCAAATTCTTAAACATGTCTCTTGCCGTCTTCAATTTAGGGACAATAGGAACGATATGATCCTTCATGGAATCAACTAATATTTTTATTGCCTTGATGTCTTTCTTCACCCACTGCAACTTCTCTTCTTCCTCCTCAGGTTCAGGAGCATCGGACTCCACAAACTCACCCAAGTCATTTTCACGCAATGTAAGCATGATCCTGAATCTCCAAGATGTGAAGTTGGATGCTCCCTCGAGTCTATCCTCAATCTTCAAACCATTCACCATCTTAACAAAGGTAGAGATAGACAAGGAAATATAAAGAAGAGAAAAAGAGTATCGTTGTATGAACAAATCTGATCACGATCTCCTCAAACCCGCTTTGATACCATGTTAAATTTAGTGATTAGATTAAATGAACAGAAAATTAATTCAAAATCAAACACAAAGACACAACAGATACCCTAGGAAAACCCTCCTCTTGAGGGAGAAAAACCCAACAACAATATATCACTTATATATTGAACAATAATAAGGTCTCTTTTACAATAGGGGCCGATTATGAAAGGCCTAACACGAGCTCTTCAATCTGAAGCAATACAAAGATAATCTCAGCCAATAGATATATCGATTTCCCTTTGATAATAAACTCAGACTGCCTTTGAGAGAATTCACACTAGAAAAGAATGTGCGAACTGAACTGAATATGTGTATGAATGATAAACAAGTGAAACACCACTGATTATATATACAATGCAAGGGAGACGTGACCCTTCAATAACTCATGTTGGCCAACATAGAAGGATGCGCCTCTTCTACAAAATCACGTCCTTGATTAATAAGTCGGCCTCTCCAAAAATCGGCCACCAATAACAAATGATGTCTTTTCATAGAGGATTGCACCTTGAGGGAAAATCACAATCAATGGAGAATGAGGTTGGCCTCATTCAAAAATACAACTCTTCATTCATTGGTGACTCTTTAGTAATTAAAATATAAATCGTGCCTCTTGGAGTCTTATAAATTAAATAGCTACTAGCTATCATTTAATTTATCCAATCAAGTAGAATAGATTGGCTGGAAGTAACAACCGAAGTTGCTATAAACATCAACAAAAAAATATATAGTGATACAAAATTGGAGGCTTTACATTCTTCAGTTCATAGTGTTAACATAGTGGCATAATGAAAACATGGTGGTATGTTCATAAGGGTGCCCTTGGCCTTGCAAGAGATTGAGGATATCCTCAACCATTGGGGAGAATGTATCATTGGTCATCAAATCTAGGAGAAACATATTAATAGTCGGTTGTGTTCCTTGCCTAATCCTAGTGAAAAGTGTGAAGGTACAATCATGGAATCTGTCATGGGCCTCCCCAAGGTTTGCAAGGTTTGCATTCTTGTTGTGAATAAGCTAACTAACTATACACATTTCTTTGCCATTTCCCTTCAAGTAGCTAAAATGTTTTTCAAAGAGGTGAATAAGTTACTTATATTGCCTAATAACATTGTGAGTGACAAGGATAGTAGATTCCTTAGTGTTTGTTGCAGGAACTATTTCAATTGACAGGTACTAAAATTTCTCTAATCACAATTCACCGCCCTCACATCGATGGATAGGGAGAGAGAGTGAACATATAGCTCAAAGGGCACTTGAGGAACTACATTTCAGATCAACTAACAGCATGAGCCAAATGGTTGTGTTTGGGAAATTACTATCACAACACTTCTGAGAACATGCCTATAGGTATGTATCAAATTATGGTACTATATAGGTTAAATTAGAATGTGAAAGGCTTAAAATGCCTCTGACAGAAACCACTTGATTGAGCCATTAATTGAAGATGAAAAGCCAAGTATAGATACATTACAAGAAACCTAAATTGATGAAGATTTTTTCAAATAAATCAAATAATTTGTGGATAAATTGCAGCTGTGCTGCCCAAAGTGCTGATGGTACTGCGAGACGACTGGCAATCTTATGGAATCCAAAAGCTTTCGAAAGCACACCTATTTCTCAATCTGCAAATTCTATGAATGTGGGCTTTGAAGACTTTAAGAGCAATGTAAACCTCTACAATAATCAATGTCTATGGCCTAGTTTGGACAAAAACAAGTGGTTATGTTGGATATTGGGTGGAGACTTCAATCCCATCCTCAACATTCAGCAAAAGTCCAGTTGAAGTGCTTCATTACAAGTGCTATTAATTTCAACTCTTTTAGTTGCCAAACTTAGATATTGAGTCTTCTGTCTAAAGATAAAGGATTTGCACAGTATAATAGAACATACGACAGCCAGGCCATTTTGGAAAGACTACACCATTTTTTACTATGCTCAGATTGGGGACTGAACAATGCCAAATATAATTTGAGTCATTCATTTTGCTGGTTTGCATCATTGGCTTATTTTGTTAAATTAGAAGAGAACAAACAAACAAAAGGAAATCCCTTTAAAATGGAATTCGTGTGTTTCATAATCTAAATTTGAAGAAAATTTGGAAGACTCCAAAATTTTTTATTTCATTGAAAAACAATTTAAAATGTGGAGAAAGAAAAAAGATCTAAAACAAAAAGAAATTCAGAAATATCTGTCAAGGGGTATTTAGGATTATAAATCTCAGTTCTAGAAAAGGAAATTGATGTAGTTAAGCCGAATGAAACTAAAACTGAGAAAAAATCTTATATGAATTTGAAAATAGTTTAAGCATAGAAGAAGCGTTCTTAAAACAAAATTATAAAGTTAAGTGGTTAAAGGAGGAAGAAAGTAATGCCAGAAAATTTCATGTCTTCAGTGATCAGAAGATATAATAACAGAATTGAAAGAATCAAGCTTTCCTCTAGATTAAAATGGAAGAAAATAAGGACCGAGCAAGTGGTAGTAACCTATTTCTAGTCACTGCTCTTTGAAAACAATTTAGATGGAGAGAGTGAGCAATCAGAACTTCTGCAAAATATCTCCCAGCCTAATTTTCAATCCAGATAATAAGGCTCTACTGAAGACCGTCACAAGGGATAAGGTTAAGACTACAACCTTTTCATTAGGCAGCTGTAAGGCCACAGGACCCCATAGATTTCAAGCAGGGTTCTTCCACAAATTTTGACATATTGTTGGAGAGGATGTGTGGGTAGTGTTGAAAAGTGTAGAAAATAGAAAAGCCATATTAAAATATGGAACTCCACCTTTCTAGCCCTTATTCCAAAAAATCAGGAGACGGAATATTTTGATACTTTTCATCCCATAGCTCTTCGTCATTCCATCTATAAAATTAAAACTAAAAACCCAAACTCAAAGATTTTCTGAATAAAGTCATTTTGGAAGAACAATGGGGCTACATCGCTAGCAAGCAAATCTTAAGATGGGATTACTAGTGCTCACGAAACCCCATGCTCGATCAAACACAAAAAGAAACAAAGTATACTGATAAAACTGGGCATGAAAACATATGAAAGGGTGAACTGAAATTTTGTGTGAAAAGTTATTAAAAAAATTGACTTCTCAGAAGCTTGCAGAACCCTGATTTCTAGTTGTATCGCCACAGACACCCCTATTTTAGTCAATGACATCCCTTTAGGTTAGTTTCCAACCAACATAGAACTGAGCCAAGGGGATCCATCTCACCATTATGGCTGAAGCAGTAGTACTGGCCTATGTTATCAGGTTTCGCTATATGCCGCATATTGCAAAAACTCGGTTTGGGGCCTGATATGAGTCCAAGACAACCCTAGGTTCACCTAAGGTCTGGTCGAAGCACCCTTGTTCAAACCCATAGGGGACTTGGAGTGCCTGGGTTAGACCCCAGGTGAACCCAAAGCCATCTCAAACAAAGATCATGCAGAGCTAGGAAATGAAGATCTCCTCACAAAAGATGAATTGGAAAACATTCCTAAATGGCATAATGCAGAGAACGAACAAACTCATATGGGAGTTTTTGTTTTTAGTAGTTTATGTGCAAGTGCAACTGAAGCTGGTACGAATGATGCAAAGAGCCATGACAGTTTTCAGTGGAGGGAGGACCACTAAGTCTTCAAGGAGCTGAGAAAAGAGAAAGAGAACCAACTGGCAAAGGAGGAGGATCTCTAATCCAACAAGAGGCTGAAAGAAAAAGAAGAAAATATATGATAATTTGTAGAGGTATCTAATTTGGTGGAGCCGTGGCTTGGTTCTTCAAGTCAAAAGGATGGTTCTACCATCTAACCCATACTCTTTCTTACTTGGATATTTGATGGAGTAGCATCTAGGAATAGAAGAAATCCTACATTATCAACCAAAAAAACAATAGTTGAGTTCTAGAGTTTCTTAGTATGTTAACTTTCTTGAAGTTTGCTTTCAAATAAATTAGCTTTTAATAAGGAGGTTCAAAATTTTTAAGAGGGGAAGAATGATGTAAACTATTCTACGAATAGAGGGTAACTGAATAGTCAGCAGCAGTTATAAATGATTTCAACAGAAGACTGGTGGTTACAATGAATGCAGTGTCTATTTCCAACCGTCAACAACATCTATATCGCAGCTGTTCAATTCCTTGATGGCAATTATAATACATGGTGTTTCCATGCTAGAGGTGGGTCCTTTTATTTGTAATTTGATAGAGATGACTTTTATGCCGAGGATGGGATTGTGGGAGTTTGTGGATTAATTACTTCACTTACAAAACCTTTTGCCACTTGGTGACAGTCTGTCCCGTTACCACTTATGCCAGCAGTTTCCCTGATTTATTGGGGCAGTTACCTTATGCAAATTGATTCTCTCCACTCTTCAGATATGGTTGGCAACAGCACCTTTCAAATTGAGACCATTTTTTTTTACAAAGGAACTGACATTCACTGCACATTGGCTGAAGCGTGCAGGGAACTCTGCCACGGGGGATTTTCAGCAATGCAAGTTTATTAGATGGATAGTTAGGATAGTTATATATAAAACTATGTTGTTATATTATGAATCAGATCTTTTGTAAGACTCTGTCATTCAATGGATATTTATTGAAAGTTGTATAATTCTTTCTGCCTCTTTCTTCTCAGTTTGTGGCATATGTCTTTTATCTGAATTTGTTCAGCAAGTTACAGTTAACAAATAGATAAGTGTCTGCATTAAACATGTAATACGATTGTAGCATAACAATTGTGAGTATATTGATCTGAATGCGGTCCAAGCTTATGGAACAAAACTTTAAAAGCCAAATCTGTTAATTTCTATAACCCAGCAATAAATTAATTGCACAATAAATTCACAGAAAGAAATCTGATTTATAACAATTAATACAACTGGGTTAATTAACAACTAATAACAGTGGAAGCAAAAATAACAATAAGCCAATACAAAAAGACAATAACACAGATATACCCAGGAAACCCCAATGCGGAGAAAAACTTGCAAATGTTGGATCTTCTATTCAGCCTAACAACAAACTTTTCTTTCAAAAATACAATATAAGTTTGCTACAGCAATCTTGCATTTATAGAGCCTAGCTGCTTTACTTAGCGTGCAAGGAAAGAATCTTTCCTTGCTTTCTTTGGCTTTATTTACACATAAAATCACTCTAGGATTTATCTTATCATCACAAACTCAGAAACATTCTATTTAAAGAATAAAAACTACTGTTGCTGAAAATCCAACTCGAATTGTTTTAAAGCAAATCTAATCTTGAGTTGCTTTAAAGCAAATCCATATCCCACTTTCTGAGCTACAAAAAATCAACACTCCCTCTTAGTGAGGAAAGTGTTATGCACCACACCCAACTTGTCCCTGAAGAATTCAAACTTGCTCTTCATCAAGGCCTTCGTCAGGATATGTGCTATCTGTTCGTCTGTAGGAATATAAATGAGCTTCACTATCCCCTTCTCCACACAATCTCTGATGAAGTTGTACTTGATCTCAATGTGCTTTGACTTGTCATGAAACACTGGATTCTCAAAGAGTTTGATACAACTCTGATTATCACAGTAAATGATTGTAGGATCCAACTCCTAATTAAAAAGTCCAGCTAGAAGTTTCTGAAGCCAGATAGCCTCACATGTAGCCATACTGGCTACCATATACTCGGCCTCTGCAGAACTCAGTGCAACTGACTTCTGTTTCCTGCTGTACCAAGAGACTGCTCTTGATCCCAAACTGAAACTGCACCCTGAAGTGCTCTTTCGATCAGCTGTACTGCCTACCCAATCTGCATCAGTAAACCCCTTGAGCTTCACTCCATCTTGCTAAACATACTTCAACCCATAATCAACTGTGCCTCGGAGATATCTCAAAACATGCTTCGTAGCTATCCAGTGCACACGTTTAGGTTCCACCATAAACTGACTGAGTGAGTTCACTGCAAAACAAATGTTTGGCCTAGTGTTGACCAGATACATAAGAGAGCCTATCAACTGTCTGTATAAAGTCGGGTCCACTGCCTCTGATCTAGAAGCATCAATCTTCTTCCAATTGGTCACAAGTGGCGTTGACATAGGCTTACAATTTTCCATCCTAAATCGCTTCAAGATATCAATTAAGTACTTCCCTTTTCCAAGGAAGATCTCTCCCTCTTTCTGCCACAACTCTAATCCCAGAAAGTAGTGCATCAACCCCAAGTCCTTCATCTCAAACTCTCCTGCAAGATCCCGCTTGCAGTGTGCTATGAGCTCCTCTGACCCTGTGAGAAATAGGTCATCAACATATAACAACAATATGAGAAGTTCACCCTTCACTGAACATAGTATAGGTTCGAATCTGCCTCACTCTTGATGAAGCCCACACTCTGCAAGTAACTATCAATACGTGAATACCACGCCCTAGGAGCCTGCTTGAGTCCATACAGTGCTCTTTTCAACCTGCATACATGAGAATCCTCTCATGTGCTTCAAACCCTTCTGGTTGCTCTATGTAAATCTCTTCCTCAATCACCCCATTGAGGAAGGCCGTCTTTACATCCATCTAATGAATCTTCCAACCCATCTGTGCTGCTATAGAAATGATAGCTCTTATGGATGAGTACCTAACTACTGGAGCGAAAGTCTCATCATAGTCGACTCCTTCCTTCTGTGAAAACCCCTTAGCCACAAATCGGGCTTTGAAATTTTCCACACTACCATCTGCAGCATGCTTAATCTTATATAGCCATCTCGAGCCCACCACAGACTTATCTTCTGGTCTTGGTACTACCTCCCACACACTGTTCTTCATGATGGAAGAATACTCTTCCACCATGGCATCTCTCCACACTTGGTGCTTGGATGCCTCCTGAAAGTTGGAAGGCTCTATTTCAATTAATTCACTCATAAGTGCCACATAATCTGAATAACGTCTGAGAGCCCTTCTTTGTCTGACTGCATCTTGAGGATCACCTACATATTCTTGAGCCTCTCTTAATGTTTGCTCAGCTGCCCTGTTTCTCCTCTTCTCACTAATAGGAATCTGAGGTCGAGGAATTATTTGTTCCTCTATCTGATCATCCTGCTTGTTCTGCTCTCCAGCTTGTGTGACTGAAGTTTGAGGAATTTGTGCTACCTCAACTGTGGATGGTTGTTCCTCCTCATTCATCAAGTTGCTTGACTTTTGAAGAGCCCTTTCTTCCTCAAACTTCACATCTTTGCGAACCACTGTTTTCCTAAGAGCAGGAATGTAAACCCGATAAGCCTTAAAAGTTTCACTGTACCTAATAAGGATACCCTTCTCTATAGTAGGTTCCAACTTGGTTCTCTTCTCAACAGGAATGTGACAATACACAAGGCATCCAAAGATGCGAATGTGCCCCAAATCTGGTTTTTTACTAGTAAACGCCTCTTTTGGAGTCAATTTGCCCAAAACTTTGTGAGGGCTCCTATTCTGCAAATACACAACTGTGTTGCAAGCTTCTTCCCATAAGAACCAAGGCAGATCTTGATCATGAAGCATAGCCTTGGCTGCTCCAACTATAGCTCTATTCTTCCATTCAGCAACCCCATTCTGCTAAGGGTTGTACAGAACTGTCAACTCTTTCTTGGTACCTTCCTGAGTACAAAAATATTTGAAGGCATTCGAGGCATACTCGCCTCCATTATCAGACCTCAGTATCTTGATCTTCTTCCCAGTTTGGTTCTCCACGAGAGCCTTAAACTCTTTGAACCTACTGAAGACCTCATCTTTATTCTTCATGAAATATATCCATGTCTTCCTGGAGAAATCATCAATGAAGGTAACATAATACTCATATCTATTCAAGGATGTTGTTGACATAGGTCCACACACATTTGAGTGTACGAGATCCAAAATCCCTTCGGATCTAGTGTCGTTGCTTGGAAAATTGGTCTTGGCATATTTCCCAAGAGCACAATCCTTGCACTCCTCATGCTTTTCTGTCTTCATCTCAGGCAGCCCTACCACTATTTCCTTAAGAATACTAAGTGCTCCATAGTGAAGGTGAGCCATCCTCCTGTGCCACAATTCTCCTATCCCTTTACAACTACTAACCAATGCATGTGCTGACTCAAACTGTAACCGAAACAAGCTGCCATGCCTGATACCAATCACTTTTGCAATTTTGGAATATTTGGGATGAATATAGACTTTTCCCCTCTTAAAGATCATGATATAACCCTTGTCTTCCAAGGCAGAAACTGAAATTAAATTCTTTGTCATGCCAGGGACATACAACACATCCTCCATCAACAAAGGTTTGCCAGACTCCCTCTGAAACTTGACAGTGCCAATACCAGTTACATGGTACTTGGCATTGTCTCCGAGCTCAATATAGAAATTCAACTTCTTCTCCTCCAACTTGGTGAAACATTCTTTGACTCCCGTCATGTGGCGAGAAGCCCCACTGTCAATATACCATACTCTGTTGGCAATTGAACTTGAGAGACAGGCAATGAGTGAAAACTCATTCTCAAATTGTGATGCAAACTTATCCACCTCTGCTGTAGCAGCAAATTGCTTTTTTTGCTTGTCCTTATTTTTCTTATTCAGACATTGACTGGCATAGTGACCCATCTGATGGCAGCAAAAATATTTAATCTTGCTCAGATCTTTCTTTTTCCCACTCTTGGAAGAAGAACCTTCCGATTGCTCTTTATTGGACTTCTTCTTACCCTTGCTTGCAAGAGCAAGATTTTCTTCATCTTGAACCTTCTTCATTTGATCTCCTCCTGAACAAAATCATCCCAAAGTCTTGCCCAATCAGGTAGCCGATCTCTGCCGACAACACACTTGACAAACACTTCCCAGTGCTTTGAAAAACCATTCAAGGCTATACGCACCAACTCATCTTCTTTAATCGTCTCTTCAACAGCAGCAAGCTCATCCCTGACCTGTGTCAGCTTGGACAAGTAGGAGGTCACACTCTCACTTTTGGACATCTTGGTATTATGCAATTTGTCCTTGAGCATCATCTTACGACTTTGATAGTCGCTCTGATAAAGTTTTGTGAGTGTATCCCACATCTCCTTGGCGGTGTCTTTCCCCGATAAATGAGGAATTAAATAATCTCTTACTCCATCCAAGATAATCCTCTGAGCCTTGGCCTCTTTGACTTCATGCGAATCTAAGGCAACAGGATCATTTGTTGGTGGAGTCACTTCTGTGCTAGCATAGATCCACAGCCTGTTCTCCTTGAGAACAGATGTAATCCGAACCTTCCACTGCAAGAAGTTAGACGCACCCTCGAGCTTGTCCTCGTATTGAACACTGGTTGCCATAGCCACAAAAGAACTGGAGACGAAAATTTGATGACCTTTTTTTTCTTGAAATCTGTGTCACAAATCTTGGCTCCGTATTTAGAGTTTAGAGCTCTGATACCATGTTAATTTCTATAACCCAGCAACAGATTAATTGCACAATAAATTCAGAGAAAGAAATCTGATTTATAACAATTAATACAACTGGGTTAATTAACAACTAATAACAGCAGAAGCAAAAATAACAATAAGCCAATACAGAAAGACAATAACACAGATATACCCAGGAAACCCCAATGCGGGAAAAAACCTGCAAATGTTGGATCTTCTATTCAGCCTAACAGCAAACTTTTCTTTCAAAAATACAATATAAGTTTGCTACAACAATCTTGCATTTATAGAGCCTAGCTGCTTTACTTAGCGTGCAAGGAAAGAATCTTTCCTTGCTTTCTTTGGCTTTATTTACACATAAAATCACTCTAGGATTTATTTTATCATCACAAACTCAGAAACATTCTATTTAAAGAATAAAAACTACTGTTGCCGAAAATCCAACTCAAATTGTTTTAAAGCAAATCTAATCTTGAGTTGCTTTAAAGCAAATCCATATCCCACTTTTCGAGCTACAAAAAATCAACAAAATCATATGCTCCCTACGATTTACCAAGAAAAATAATTGGTGCACCAAAATAGCCCTACAATTATGGCTGACAACATCCTAACAAATTGAATATATTTAAATTCATTTTAAAGAAAATCTCTTAAATTCTTTCAAGAAAAAATGGATATCGAATCAAAGCTTATAAAAAGAAGTAAAGAAAAACAAGCCAGAAAAGAAAAAGAAAAACAGATTAAAATATTTTAATATATGTTACAAAAAATACATTTAAAGCATAATCTATGCTCCTTGAAAAAGAAACTATTAAAAAAGCCCACAACTTATGTTCAGAAAAACCAAAAAGCTCACTACTCGAGTTTCAGGTCTGATAGGCACGCACCTAAGATGTTAAGTTCAAATCTCTTCAAAAGCCGTCGATAAAAATAACTCTAAGTGAAGATCTGACTTGATTTTCTTGTTGAGAGAGGGGCTTCAAGAAAATACATAAAGTTTACAGCAACTGTTAAAATACGAATAAATACTTTAAAAATATATTAGAGACAGAACAGGCAATCTCAAAACAAATGATGCAGCAACAGCAGAGAGCCTTTAAGGACACAAAAAGATTGAAACGAATTTAACAGAAAATGCACCAAACTAGAGGCCCTGAGGCGTCTTGGAAGAACCCAAAGGCGGTGTGGAAGCCCCTTGTGCTGCGTGCTTACACGATTTTCTTGGCCTTCCACGCTTTCTTTTCTCTCCATTTAGAGGAGTTGCCGGTAGAGAGAGAATCCATGACAGTCCTTATTGACTGTGAAATATCATTCACTTTCACATTCTTGCTCTGTTCCATATGCTGCTGCAGCAGCAGTCGAATTTGCTGAATTTCCATTTCCATATTCTGCCGCTGCTGAAATTGCATTTCCATGCTAGGTGGCGGCTGCTGCTGCTGCTGAATTTGTCTTTGAGGTTGTGCTTGCTGCAGCATTTGAAGTTGTGTTTGCTGCAGCATTTGAAATTGTTCTTGTTGCATAGTTTGTATTTGCGCTTGTGGATACAGATAGTGGTTATTATTATTATTATTATTATGGATGATATAGGGACAAGAGGAGGAAAAGGTTAAGAGGAGTATGCAAGGACAAGGCCAAACTCTGCAGCTGAAGTAGATGATAAAAGATCATTATTATAGCTACATTCTGGTTCTGCTGCTGCAGATTAAAATTATGGTTCAGATGCTCCTGCAGACTGAGAATAAAGAGGAGTTTGGTCGCCTCCTGTGCTTTGTTCTTCCATGTCGTGGCTACTATAGTATTCTCTCAAATCAAGTCGCAATTACCTTCCAATTTTCAGGGTTCTTGTTCTTGTTCTATTTAATCTTGAATCTGTTCTATTTATTCTTGAATCTTCTGTTGGGGATAAGTTGAAGGTCGAGATGGTGCAGCTAATTGTAGATAGGTAACACGACCGACGGCTGCAATGATTCTTGACTCTGTTGCAGTTACCTATTCCTCTTTTAACTTCGTCTGGTACACTTTTTCTAGCCCATCTTCACATAAAAAGGTTGCTTTATTTACAATGCAACTGAAAACAAGTGCCACCAGGGCTTAAATTTGACGGTCGATCTTACCTGTCAACAAATTTTTTAATGACGGTTATCTATTCAAAGGTTCCCTTGAAACATTATGATATACCTTAGTATAAGTAAACTTATATATAAATCATATATATATATCATTATAATTCTATATAAATTTTGACTCTCTATCCAAAATCTCTTCTTTCATCTTATACAATCTTCTTAAAATTTTGATTGTATTTTAGAGCAAAAATCTCTAAATATGGTCATATGGCCATCAAATTTAAGCCTTGAGTGCCACCTGGTGGCTATAGTATTTTAAATTTAATAAAAATAAATGTAAGTTTTGTTAATGTGAATAAAACTAAATGTTAATTTTGTTAATTATAGTATTAACATAATATTTAAAAATGTTACATTAATGTTAATTTTTATTAAAATTATATAAATAATTAACATTATAATATAAATTGTATGATAATACATGTTTATATTAATAGAATAAAAGGTATTATAAAGATATTATAAATATAAAAAAATAATTAAATGATAGTATAATATAATTAAAAGAAAAAAAATGATAATGATATAAATATAAAATTTATCTAATAATTATGTTATATAATAATATGTATAATACACTATAAATTTATTATATTATATTAAATAATATTTATTGATTATATAATATAAATTTTAAAAACAAAATTTTAAATTATTTTATATTAAATAAAATATAAATAAAATAAAATGATTATATAGTATAAGTATATGAAAGAATTAAATAATTATTATTTGAACATAAAATTTATATAATAGTTTTGTGCAATAATGATGAAAGTTATATAAACAATGGTTGAATGTAGCCAAAATAATAGTTCTTAGTTCTCAAAACTAGGCAAAATAATAGTTCTTAGTTCTCAAATGTAGCCAAAATAATAGTTCTTAGTTTTTAAAACTAGGCAAAATAATAGTTCTTAGTTCTCAAAATTAGGAAAAATAATAATTTATTTTCACTTTTCCTAAAAATCCCCCAATAACGCACAAAACTTCTTAGCCAATCATATTGATGAAAAATAATTTCTATAATTTATAAAATTAAATATTTTGCAAGTTCACTTTACAAAATTGAATTTATTTTTTTTTCAAAAAAAATTATTGTTTTTGATTGGTTGAAAGCTAACTTAAATTAATAACTAATTAACTAAGAAAAAAAAACTCATTGCAATAGTATTGCTTGACGACAACTACTGATAAACTAGCAATCACACCTTAGTGTGCAATGGGTACACTAAAGAAGTGTGGAAGGTCGTTAGGAAAAATTTTGGTCTATTTTTTATATACATTTGTGTAGTATAAATGAGGTTAATTGATAGGACATTTACAAAATGATGTTTGTACAACAAATACATCTTAATGGAGAAGTGATAACTTCAAATCAACTATGCATTTGCTTAAAGGGATATGAACACAACTAAAACAAAACCTCTAATTTAGGAAGATAAAAGATAATAAGGCTCTACAACCAATAGACTCATGTTATGTTTGTATATATATATATATATATATATATATATATATATATATATATATATATATATATATATATATATATATATATATATATATATATATATATATATATATATATATATATATTGGTAGAGAGGGATGGATAGATAATGAGATAGAGATAGAGCTAGAGATAGGGAGGGAGAAAAAGGAGTGTTTGTATGAGTAAGAGAGAGAGATATGGAGAGAGATAGAGAGGGATATATATATGTATAAATAGATAGAGATGGAGGGAGGTGAAGAGAGAAAAATAGAGATAGGAGAGAGAAGTAGAGAGATATAGAAAGAGGAAGTGATAGGGAGAAAGAGAGGGGGAGATAGGGATATAAAGGAGAGATAGAGAGGTAAATATAACTTAGGAAAGATAGAGAGGGTGTGAGAGAGAGATAGAGACAAAGATAGAGAGAGATAAGTATATAAAAGGAGAGATGGAAGGAGAGAGGGAGAGGGAGAGGGAGAGATAGAGATATAAAGAGGGAGAGAATGAAAGAGGGGGAGATAGAGAGAGAAATTTAAAGATATAGGAAGTGATATATAGAGAAAGGTAGAGAAAGGGATATATATATATTAAGAGAGAGTAGGAGAGATGGAGTAAATAAGAGAGAGATAGAGATAGTGAGATATAAATAGAGAGGGAGAGGGAGAGATGGGAAGATAGAATTAGAGGGAGAAAGAGTGAGAGATAAAGGAGGTGATAGAGATAATTAATAGACGGAGAGAGATAGAGAGATAAAGAGATATAGATAGAGATGGGGAGGGAGAAACAATGAGTGTGTGTGTGTGTGTGTGTGAGTGAAATAGATATAGAGATAGAGATTGGGAAGCAGAAACAAGGAGTGTGTATGTTTGAGTGAGAGAGATATTGAGATAGATATAAAGAGGGATAGATAAATATAAATAGATAGAGAGGGAGGGAGAGAGGGAGAGAAATAGAGAGAGGATAGATAAGTTGAGAGATATAGAAAGAGAGAGTGATAGGGAGAGAGGGAGAGATATTGATAGAAAGAGGGAGAGATAGAGAGATATATATCTAGTGGGAACGATAGAGGGGAAAGAGAGAAAGAGATGTAAGGAGATAGAGATAGGGAGAGAGATAGCGATGAAGATAGAGATGGAGATGGAGATGGAAGTGGAGATAGAGGGAGAGGGAGAGAGAAATAGAGATAGAAAGAGGGGGAGATAAAGAGAGAGGGAGAGATGGAGGGATAGAAAGATAGAAATAGGAAGTTATTAAGAGAGAGATAGAGAGGGAGATATATAGAGAGAGGTACATATGGGGAGATATATATAGAGATATATGAGAAGAGAAAGAGAGATCTTTTTATATCTTTGTCTCCCTCTGTATCTTTATATTTTTATATTATCACTCAATCTCTCTTCCTCTCTCTCCCTTATTTTTCTCTATATTTTTCTTCCCTTCTCGCTTCCTCTATCTATCTTTCTCTCATTTCTTCTCTTTGTCTATTTCCCTCTCCCTACATTTCTCCCCTTACTATTTTTTGTTATCCTTATTATCTCTCCCTCCTTCCCCCTTTCCCTCTTTACCTCTTGATCTTTGTACCTCCATATATATCTTTGTATCCTATTTCTCTTTATCTCTCTATCTCTCTCTTTATGTGACTATATATATCTATGCCTCTCCTTTTCTCTCTTTAAATCTCTCTTTCTTTATCTCTCTTCCTATCTCTATCTCTTTGTCTCTCCATATTTATTCTTTTATATCTATACCTCTATTTTCCTATCTCTATCTCTCTTTTATCTCTTGTATCTCTTTGGCTTCCTCTCTATTTCTCTCTCTTTATCTCTCTCTATCTATTTTCCTCCTAAGTGCGCAATGAGTACACTGAAGAGGTTTTAAAGGTGAATTATCATATCCTTAATCTAATGACATGCTACCCTGAGCATAACTCCCTAGGGACATGCTATCCTTGGATTGTTGACATGAATCGACTAATCAAAAGTTACCTTCTCTCTCTCACTATAAATTTTAATTTATATTTTAAGTTTGAAATTCATTTTATTATATAAATTATAACAAAAATCTAAAATAGAATTTTATTCTACAATAATTAAAGTTTTAATAAGATAAATAATTATAAATTAAATTAATTCTAATATTTAAATATTATTATTTATAATTTAAAAAAAAAGACAAATAATAAAAATAAATTTCAAACTTAAAGGTTTTCTTGTCAAGGTACAATCTTTAGGCCTTATGATTTTTCACCTATATTCCTCTTTGTGGAAGGAAAGTGTTGCATGCTATAGCAAGAATTTAAAAGAGATCAGAAGGTTAAAAAATTATACACTAGCGAAAAGGACACAAAGTTGAATATGGAACAAGAGCAATCACATGGCAAGTTCAACAAGTTCTTTCGCAAGGCTAGTGCAAAATCAATCTAATGACAATTGGAAACTTCTCCAAGTTGCATGCTAAGTAAATGACAAAGATGGGATCTAGCCCCTTAAATTTGGTAGAACTTACCTTATAAAAAATAAAAAAAATCAAATTTAAATCTAAATTAAAAACTAAAATAAAATAAGTTAAATGGAAAGTCAAAATATATAAAAATCCAAATATTAATAAACATAAATTTTTTAAATAATTAATAAAAAATTAAACTTATTAAGTTAATAAATGATTAAATAAAAAAGTAATTTTTTTGATGCATAAGAGTCTATATTTTATTATTAAAATATCAAAAAAGTTCTTATAGTGCCTTCACCATGAGAGGAGTACATAACACCACCCTAGTTTTTCCAACCAACCTACCTTGATAGAGACCACGCAAGGTCGAATAACAACAAAATTTTAAAATATGGGTAGTAACTACCAAAAACCCACCATTTATAAGCCTTCCACCTAAAACGAACTACCAGCTATGTTAAAATTATAGAAGACAACATTCATTACCAGAACCCCATTACTCCAAGATCCCATTAGTAGCAGAAAATGCATGGAAATATGGAACCACACACTGACCAAAGGAGTGCTCGATCTTGAACACCTGTAATAGATAATCCACCCCCACCATTGTAACTTGTTTATGCTTAACCAATGCCATCCCCTTCAAATCGAGTATGAAGGGGTAGTATTTCACCACCTCCCCGAGCTTGTAGAAAGTGGGAAAATCTCTGGGCCATGACACACCCATCTTGGAAATGGAAACAATGAGGATCGCTTCCAAACCCATCAGTCGGTCTTCAACAAAGAGTTGTCGTATCAATGCCTTTGCATCCTTCTTAGCCATCCTTATCTCCAACAAGACTGTTAGGAATCTAGAAGTGATGTGAGTCCCAACCCGTTTGGTTTCATTGTTCGTTATAAAACCTTTACCTAACACCATTTTCATCGCAACTAGGATGAGCGGGTCATATTTTCTCATAATCCTCTTGAGCCACTACTCCGTCACTTCACTGTGATTCCATCTCCCTCACCAAGCTATCCAATTGTATTGGGGTGTCGACACCAATATTGGTTAGATTTTTTGCTAACATCTTAACCATGAACTTGGAGCACTCTCCCATTGTTGATAGAAACCAAACCCTCACCAACACCACATAGGCCATATATATGAAATCAAATGCCCAAAAAACAAATAATAGAATTCTGATGGAGGCAGAGGTCACTTCAATTATAAATGGAAGTTTTAGGTGTTAAACCTATCATGCCATGAACCACCTCGCCAACACATAATATCCTCCATTTTGCATGATCTTTTCCTTTCATCAAATCCCAAGGGGGAGATCGAGATGATGGCGCAAACATCCACATTGCGGGATTTGTAAAAATGCCTTGATTTACCATCATTGCATTGATGATGAGGCCATGACTACTATACTGAGGCCCACCCCACCCTACCCGAACCAACATAGCTATGCCACTTGTGTTACTTGTATCTCATGTGGCACTAAACCAATGACAACAAGAACAAATCTTGATTACTCACTGCCAACCAACAAAGCGCTCTCCCAATTGCCCAACCTGACATCTATGCTTAGTGTGTGATAGGTCTTCTAGCATGGAAGTTGCCTCATCCACGTACTTAGTGCAAATGATTGCCACCCTGCCACCTTGGACCCCATTTTAACTTTCAACACCAATATTGCTAATAGTTGCAAACTCTCCACAACCTTTGGTGTGGAGAGTCAACCCCCCTACCACCCACTATCAACAACTTGTTTCAAATATTCACCTCTTTCACAATTACTCCATTTTCCCCCATATTGGACAATTGGTCAACTTCTATGTTTCCTTCTCTTAGAATATGGTTAAACATTACATGTTCAAGGAAGTCCATCCAACTCAGGGCCACCTCCAACTTAGCCCCAAGCTTCTAGTTCAAAACTTTCCTCTTTCGTAAAGCATTTATCACCAGAGTTGAATCACCTTCAATTACCACCTTCCTTAGGCCGAGCTCATTGCATAATCCCAGCCCTAGAATCAAAGCTTGAAACTCAATTGCATTGTTTGTCCCTTCTAGGAGAGGAGTCACCAATCTACCCAAAATTCCACCCTTTTCAAGTGATATTAAGGTTTGGGCCTTGGTTATTGGCACTACAAGCAAGAAGCCCCACCAGTTCACCAAGGAGCCTCCCCTTAACACCAAGGTAAGCAGACTTAATTGTTAACGCGATAGAGAGCAATCCCTCGAGGTTTGAACCTTGGTTGTTGGCTCGACAGACAAGAAGCCCCACCATTTCACCAAAGGGTTGCCCCCTAAAGTAAAGCTATTTTTTTAATTTATTAGAATTGAAATATTAATAAAATGTCTACCTAAAAAATATAATTAATATATTACAAACAATATTAACATAAACTCAATATTAACAAATAAAAAAATATTATAAAATGTTATTAGATAAATTAAATTTTAAAACTAAAACTAAAACTATATTTCAAATAAAATATTAAAAATAAAAAATAAACTATATTAAAATTGTTAAAAGTAAAATTATAACTTTTATATTAAAAATTACAAGTGACACTATTGAAAAGATAAAAAGTCAATTCGTAATTTATTGATTTATTATTATTAATATTATTATCTGAAATATATATATATATATAAATTATTATTATTTATCTAAATTTATATTATTTAAATTTTTTTAAAAGAAAAAACAATTGTTATCCTATCTTTTCTTAATTTAAAGCTAAGAACACATGCAATTTTTTTTTCTTTAAATATTTTAAAAAATATGACAGTTGAGATCATTTCAACGGTCTTGCATCCTTCTCTACAATTTTCAACTGTTGATTTTCAAAATCAATTCGTTCACTTCATATAAGGAACACCTTTGGTGTAATTATTATTAAAATTGTGTAAATAATATATTAATCATTATTTAATATAAATTGTAGGATAATGCATGCCTATATTTTAGATTAATGGAACAAAAGGTAGCTACATGCATTTATATTAATATTAATAATTACTAGCAATCACACCTTGGTGTGTAATGGGTACACTAAAGAAGTGTAGAAGGTCAATTAGGGAAATTTTGGTTTATTTTTTACATATATTTGTGTAGTATACACGAGATCAATTGGTAGGTCATTTAGAAAATGATGTTGTTTGTGCAACAAAGGTCTCAATGGAGAAATGATAGCTTCAAATTAACTATGCATCTTCCTACAGAGATCCAAACACGACTAAAACAAAACCTCTCAATCAAGAAGATAATAATGCTCCATTACCAATAGGCTCGTGTTATGTTTGAAATAGGGAGAGAGGGAGAGAGATGGTGATATGGGGATAGATAGAGGGAGAGATAGATGCGAGAGAGAGAGAGGGGGGGACAAAGGGATAGATAAAGTTGGAAGAAATAAATATATAGAGAGGGAGAGAGAGAGAGATAGAAATATAAAGATAGAGATAGGAAGTGATATATAGAGAGAGGTAGATAGATGGAAAGATATAGGGGTAGAGAGAGATTGATAGATAATGAGGTAGATATAGAGGGAGATATGTAAGAATTTAAGTATGGAGAGATATAGATAGAGATAGGGAGGGAGAAACAAAGAGTGTGTGAGAGGGCGAGAGATATGGAAAGAGATAGAGAGGGAGATAGATATGTATAAATAGATAGAGATTGAGGGAGATGAAGGGAGAGAAACATAGATAGGAGAGAGAAGTAGAGAGATATAGAAAGAGGAAGTGATAGGGAGAGGGAGAGATAGGGATATAAAGGAGAGATAGAGAGATAAATATAACTTTAGAAAGATAGAGAGGGTTTGAGAGAGAAAGATAAAGACAAAGAGAAATATATAAAGGGAGAGATGGAAGGAGAGAGGGAGAAGGAGAGGGAGAGATAGAGATAGAAAGAGGGAGATAATGAAAGAGGGGGAAATGGAGAGAGAAATTTAAAGATATCTAGGAAGTGATATATAGAGAGAGGTAGAGAGAGATGTATATAAAGAGAGAGTGGGAGAGATGGAGTAAATGAGAGAGAGAGAGAGAGAGAGAGAGAGAGAGAGAGAGAGAGAGAGAGATGAGGATATAGAAATAGATGAGGAAAGAGTGAGAGATAAAGGAGGATAGAGATAATTAATAGAAAGGATAGAGATAGAGAGCAGGGATGAGAGAGAGATAGAGATAGAGATAGAGATAGAGATAGAGATAGAGATATAGATAGAGCAATAATGAGTCTATGTGTGAGTGAAAGAGATATAGAGATAAAGATAGGGAAGGAGAAACAAGGAGGTGTGTGTCTGAGTGAGAGATATTGAGATAGATATAGAGAGGGAGAGATAAATATAAATAGATAGAGAGGAGAGAGAGAGAGATAAATAGAGAGGATAAAAGAAGGCGAGATATAGAAAGAGAGAGTGATAGGAGAGAGAGGAGAGATAGAGATAGATATTTATAGTGGGAAAGATAGAGGGCAAATAGAAAAACATGTAAGGAGAGGTAAGGACATAGAGACAGGGAGAGAGATAGAGGGGAAGAGATGGACAAGAGAGAGGGAGAGTTGAAGGAATATAAATTTAGATATGGGAAGTTATATAGAGAGAGGGAGATATATAGAGAGAGGTAGGGAGAGGTACATATGGGGAGATATATAGAGATATATGGGAAGAGAAAGAGAGAGATCTCTTTATATCTTTGTCTCCCTCTCTATCTTTATATTTTTATTATCTCTCGATCTATTTCTTCCTCTCTCTCCCCTATTTCTCTATATTTTTCTTCCCTTCTCTCTTCCTCTATCTATCTTCCCTCATTTCTTCTCTATAGATATTTCCCTCTCTCTATATTTCTCCCCTTACTATTTTGTCTATCCCTATTTATCTCCCCCTCTCCCTTGCTTTCCCCCTTTCCCTCTTGATCTCTATACCTATATTTTTGTATCTTTATCTCTCTTTTGATCTCTTGTATCTCTATCTCCCTCTCTATTTCTCTATTTCTCTCTTTATTTTCTCTCTTTCTCTCTATCTATTTTCCTCCTAAGTGTGCAATGGGTACATTGAAGAGGTTTTAAAGGTGAATTATCATATCCTTAATTAAATGACATAATACCCTAAGCATAACTCCCTAGGGATGTTCTATCCTTAGATTGTTGGTCAACATGAAATGACTAATCAAAAGTTACCTTCTCTCTCTATAAATTTTAATTTATATTTTAAGTTTGAAATTCATTTTATTATATAAATTATAACAAAAATACAAAATAGAATTATTCTACAATAATTAAAGTTTTAATAAGATAAATAATTATAAATTAAATTAATTATGATAATTTATTATTTGTAATTTCATAAAAAAGACAAATAATAAAAATAAATTTCAAACTTAAATCTAAATAAGAAACTAAAATAAAATAAAATAAATGAAAAGTCAAAATACATCAAAATCCAAATATTAATAAACATAATAATTTTATAAAATTAATAACAAATAATAAACTTATTTAGTTAATAAATGATTTAATAAAAAAAATAAAATTATTTTTAATTTATTAGAATTGAAATATTAATCAAATATGTACCTAAAAAATATAATTAATATATTACAAAAAATATTAACATAAACTCAATATTAATAAATAAAAAATATTATAAAATATTATTAGATAAATTAAATTTTAAAACCTAAACTATATTAAAAATAAAAATAAACTATATTAAAATTGTTAAAAGTAAACTTCTAACTTCTATACTAAAAATTCCAAGTAACACCAAACTTAAAAAGTAAAAATAAATGAAACCTATTCAAAAGATTAAAAAATCAATTTATAATTTATTGACTTATTATTATTAATATTATTATTTGAAAAATATATATATTGTCAAAAGATTGTACAAGAGGGAAAAGTTTTTGTAAGAAAGACTAGTGTGCATGTGAGGATATTGATAGTGGGGTTTTCTCGCAACCCGTGGAGGAGGCTCGACCCTCCTCCATGATTGTTCATCATTCTTTCTTGTGTACAACATCTCCATCTTGTGTTAGGTAGTATATCTGCTTAAATCCATTCATGGTGGGTGTGACAGGGGCTTCATACCGACCAATCCGTCTACGTGTGACCACATGTGTGGCTCTTGTGGGGTTATTTTGAAATGATGGCTGTGTCTATGGATCCCCCGATTGGCTCCATTAATGAACCTCTCAAATAAAATTCCAACAATGTGCCTCCTAAGTCTTTCTGAGATATTGTCACTGATGAAAGAAACTGACTACCACAAGGTGCCAAGTTCATGCTCGGGGAAGTTGATGAAGGGAAAGATAATGGAGGAGAGGAACAAGGTAAGCATTCCCCAACTCCTCCGTTGAAAGCTATCTTAATTCCTAATAAAACCCTAGATAAGGCAATTGCAAAAGAGGATGCTAGGTTGTTGAAAATTGCTACTTTTTTGTTGTTTTCGACCCCAATAGGGTTATGACAAGGAAGTATATGGAAGAATGGTTTCATAATATTTGGGAGACGAAACTAGGGTTGGAATTTTATTATCATCGCATGGTGCAAAATGGTTTGTATGCCATCTTTTTTAATAATCATAATTCTCAAATGGAGGTGTTGGTGTTTTTTCTAGTACACCCTTAGAATTCTCTAAAGGGTAGCCAACCCTTATAATCAAGAATTTTCAAGATGAATGGCTAACATAATGAGTAAAGGACTCTAAGATCTTTAATCCTTCACTTTAGGCTCTATGGGACCTAGGAGGGTATTCCTTATTTAATGGACACTTTTATGCACATATTAGTTCCTATAATTTTCAAATAAACATAATCCACTAAAGATTTGGATGATCTTTGAGTAAATTATCATTTATTTACCAGGAACGAGGAGGTATTTCAAAAACATGCTTCATGAAAGATTTTAAGTGAATTTTGTTCTTATTCTAAATCCATGGGCAGGTAAATCATCAACTCATTCAATTGCAAAATCCCTTACAAACAGATTAGTGCTTCATCAATTGGGCAATGGAGTCAAATATGTAATAACCAGTAATACAAAAATTCTTTAACTCTAATAATCATGGACTATTTTCATAATGCCTTGCAATATGAAAACTCACAATATCTGAAATGTAACTTCTAATCAAATCCTATGCAAATTTTCACAAATTTGTGACCCTCTTTAAGCATTTAATTAACCCTTTGAGTTAAATCAGAAATAAGGACACACATTCAATTAAACATTTGAAGATAAATGATAATACCCTTTATATTTTCATTTATGACTTGACTTTATGTAAAAAAATTTACAAAAGGAGAGTATATGTTTCAGAGATAAGATTTGTTTTGATATCAGTAATTCATGTAATACTAATTAAGACTATTACATATAAGACTTAAACCCAAGACAAACCTACTATTCTATTCATTAGATTTTATAGTATATCCTTCTTGTACTTAAATTACCTAGACCATATACTAGACTCAAAATTTTAGAACCTCCTGTAATGAGCCATGAAATCCCTTTTATATCACAGTGGGAGCCACAAGCATTTGGCTCAAATGCAGTTACATTTCATAAACATTTCAAAGTTAATTTTATTGTCATTAGGGTCACCTCTAGGGCCGTTATATTTAATCATTCCTTGCTCGGGAAAACAAAAAGATGAAACATGCACACAATTGGTTGAAAAGAAGCAAGCCAACTCCAAAAAGCGTCACCATCACAATTAGCACTTTCATGCCAAAATTCGAGAAGTCACCATTAGTACCAATAGCGCAGACCAACAAACCAACCACAAAAGAGTTGAGTCAGTAGAGGAGTCCAAAAAACCAAACGCCACATCATAGGGAAAAGTGGGTGCTATCCAGCCTTGTCAGTGGCTAAGTAGACAGACTAGCCTGGTTTCTTGACTAAAATTGGAGTAGCTACTATAACCTTTTCATCAAAATCACCATAGGGCACCATGGAAATGGGACAAGGGCCACAATCAGGGCCCGTTCCTCCATCACTTGAAGAGCTATCAAAAACTTCTATAGGAACATCATGCTTCCCTAGAAAAACCCTAGAACCACCACCTTCTTTCTCCAATTCCTTCACAGGATTAACAAGCCTTTTTCCTCTAAACTTGACCAATTCTTCTAAAATGGTCCTATTTTTTAGATTATATGTACTTTGGACAATAACTTTCTCAGCCTTCTTTCGAACACTCCTCTTTCCTTTTGGAACAGTTGGAATTTCTGTTGCACTAGGTTTAGCAACAGGAACATACACCGAAGGTTCTTGCTAACTTAACCTCCTAGACCTTCTAACTGGTGTGACTTGAGTACTTGGCTCACCCATTTTACTAAGAACAAAACACTGACCAACAACCTATCTTGCAAAAAAACACCAACCTAAACCCTTAGAAAATCTTCACTCACAGAAATGGAAACCCAGCAAGCCCCACACAAGATAGTACATAGTACAATTGAGCTACAACAACAATACTACCCTAGGAACTTAGACATTTGGATAACTATAATGCATCCATGCACACTTATAGACCCAGGGATCATACCACCACCTCTGTGAAAATTCGCTCAATACTCTAATGCCACTCCTCTAGTACTTGTGGCAATTATTTTAGCACCTTGATAATTGCAGATGATGGAACAAACTACAAGAACTCCTCATTAAATAGAGGAATGAGAGGCAAGTTTCATTTAATGGCCACCTTGGCTCGCTTGAGCGAGGAGAAAAATAAATTTCTCCATGTTGAATCTTGACTGTCGATCATTTAGGATTTAAAACTTGATCAACAAGGCCCATTAAGTATTGTCACTTGCTTTCCCATCTGTGCTTGGAAATAGCGATGAGATGCTTTTAAAACTACCATGCAACCATCCACATCCTGGCGCTATCATTGTCAACATGCCCACTATCATAGAAGCTCCTCAACATCTCCTTCCATCTTCAATGACAAGCCAAAACTCAAATTCAAAGGGAATATTCTCGAACAAAACTCCATCGTTGGTCGCTAAAGATGACTAGAACCTCTTGAGCATTTCAGTGATGGCTCTAAACAACCTGGGCCATTGCTCATCGTTGAAGTAGATTTGAAGTTAGGAATACCTTCGGTGATGGGAAATGGAAGCAATGAAGTATGATCCCAACACGTGTCCACCATACCGTTCAGTCTCTACTCCCATTGCTTATCGCTAAAACTAGAAAAGGTGGGAGAAACACTTCGGTGATGGGAAATACAACATACTGTTACACCCATCACTCATCACTGAAGTTGAATTGACAGTTGGAAGAGCTTTGGAGATGAGCAATGCAAAGAAGAAAACCTTGACCGGGTTGTTTGTCATTGAAAGAAACCCATCAATTAAAGGATCTTCAATGATGGATGGCCGCTTGGCTTAGATGCATACCTCACATGTGCAAAAAGATGTTTTAAAAGGGGGTCATGGACTAGGACGATGAATTTTAGCCCCTCAAGAAAGTGACTTAGACATAAGTTTGTTAGCGGTGAAATATTTCACCAAACTTTATGGGTATTTGAAATGGGACAATGTGTGGGTGATCTACTTTCCTAGACAAAGGGGCCAGTGAATATAGGAATTCAAAGGCTTAGGTGATAACTCAAACAATCGGTGATTGACTGAATGGGTTAATGCAAAATTAAAATGCCAAAGGGTTTTAAGGTGGAACATTTATCAAAGAGAGTTCATAGACAAAAACCCTAACCCATCCTTGGGCTCTAATTTTGACAGTCATGATCCAATTCATGATTTGTTCAAAATTCTACAAGAATTTTGGAAGCTCTATTAGTGGCTCATGCTTGGGGATGCATACCCTTGGTGGGTATGTTGAGAATCTGAATCTTGGGTAGAAGCATACCAACAAAGAAGAGCAAAACCCTAGGAGCTTGCTAGACAAGGCAAGCAAACATGACCAAAAGAAAACACACCAAACCAAACCTATATACATCATTTACAAAACTATACAATGAAATTTATTTGCTTAGAAGCCCCTTTCATTCATTTGGTTTCAATCCTTAAATTAGAGTCCCATGACCCCCAAGAACTTAGGACTAATTCTTTCCTCTATCAAAAACTTTGTCTTGTTTTGCTTGGAATGGATCAACATGTGTGTTAAGCATTTATGAACAACCAACATTATCATAATTGACACCATCAATTCCACTTGCTATGAAACTGCCCTGTTCATCAACCTGTTCCACTATAGGCTCATCCAATTGAGTTGGGAAAATAAAACATTCATATTCCATTTGATCATGAATTTTAACATCACATTCAATTTTAACATCAAATTGAAATCCTTCATAAACACTTTGTTGTATGCCAGGCCAAGATTTTGAAGTATCAAAGAGAAAGGGTTCATATTCAACAACACCTTCATTGTGCTTGACATGAGTGTCATCCTCATTAGATGGAAACAAATCCATGATAAGGTCCAGAAGATGAGGGGCATCTGTAAAGAATTCAAGTGCACATTCATATTGATTAACATCATACTTCATGCTATTTGCACCCCTAAGCTGCTCCTCACATAGATCAAACAATCCTAACATACCAACACAATTTGAAGATTCATCAAATAATTTATCCTCATCAACATGCAACAATGCTACTTCAGGACCAATGTACCTATTTGGGTGCACAAATTGATCATTCAAGACTAGGTCCCTCCCTTCATCCATGTATATGTCATCTCCATTATCATGTATGGCCGACAATTCAACCACTGTTTCAAGCACACAACCAGGTACCATAGGAAAATGGGTATGTGTTGGTATGTGGCAACTGATCATGCTATATTGTACACTTTCATGTATTTTTTTTTTCAACATACAAAAGAAAAAAATGACTTTGTAGAACCCTAATTTTGGAAGCTTCTAAAATCTTGTTATAAGTAGTTTGGATGGGGGTTGTCATAGGGCATTATTAGCGAGATTGTAATATGTTTTACACTGGATAATAAAATCATTAGATGGCTGCAGTTTTGTGGATGTAGCCTAGATTGGGTGAACCACATTAAATTCTCTATGTGTGTTTTATTTCTCTATTTATTGATTAAATCTGCATTTAGTTGTTAGATATATGCATTCTAACCATAACAATATATCCATCTACATCTCCCTCAATACTAGCATTGTATTCAGGATCATCATTGTGATCAATGACATCTTCATCTTCAAATTCTTCACCTTGTGAGAAACTATCACGTTTAGTTATCAACAAATCTGAAATACACTCGGTAATCATTAGATACAATTTTCTCATTCACTTGTGGGAAAGTGACTTCACCAATACTTGTACCACTGCATCCTTCATGTGACTGGGGAGCTATTCAATGAAGGTTACCGTCCTCAAGGATAGAGTCAAAAACCTTAATGTCAGCCTAGTATTCATCTCTTACTGTCTCATTTGTACCATTTCCAACATATTCACAAGTGGTACTTTCCAAGAACTCATTAATATTTTCAACAAATAGTGGATTATTCCTACACTAGGGATCATCATTTATCATCTCACATATTGGTGAGGGTTCATCATATGGGGGATTCTGCCACACCTTCATTGTTGCCACATACACCTTTTCCTTCTCAGTATGAGGATCCCAATCGCTAGAATCATCAATGCACTCAAAGTCATTGTAATCACTTGAAGAGAAAAGAGAAATATTCTCAACATCATCTTTATCATTTGTATTCAAGATTATTGATCCACATTCTGAGAATTCTTCACATGAATAAAATTATTCACTCCCAAGAAAGTGCACCTTTTCAAGGCTATCAACATATCCTCTACTTGAAACAAGAGATTCCATCTCCATTTCATAAGGAGAATTATAATCAACAGAGGATCAACCAAGTTCAATTTCATCACCTTGGTCACTGATTTGTGCATCATTGTCCTTGATCAAATTCGGATGTGGAACTTCCCCCCACACCCCTTGTATTTGCTCACAATATAGGACATCCCAAGGGAAAAAATCATGCACCATTTCCTTGTCCTCATACTGTATATCTTCATCTATGTTACTTGTGAAATGAAAATAGTCATCAATTTCCTATCACATTCTAATACATCCTCTTGACTTGCTTGCATCGTATTTTGATCCTCTTCCACATGGTAGCCACTGGTGACATTTTGAGGTGATACATGTCATGTATATTCATTCTTAGCCTCCTCTACAACCCTTATCCAATCAATTACTTGGCTCAAATCATGAGGCTTCAATTCCTTTGGTAAAGTACTCAATCTTGATTGATATATTTCATAAAAAAAATCAATACATATTGAGTCTTATGGTCTACCATTTTTAGGTATTTCTAACAAAGTATCCACAAACTTGGAGAATAGATCATAAGGTGATTCCCCTTTATACCTTTTTATCTCATATAATATCTTAACTGAAAATACTTGATTAGTTCTACTTTGATCCTGTGAGCTTTTCACTTGAGGCTTACCATGATTCTCATATTGTAGTGATGGAGAAATTGGAACAATATAATCCTTGTCATTATGGCATACATTTCTACTAATTGATCCACTAGTTGTACTTGCATGAAATATACTAAGATGACCAACATTGGTGGCTGAATATCCCTTCATCATTGAATACTTCAAGTTGTTTCAATATCTATGGAAATTTGATATACTTGATGCAAAGTTGTAGGCTCTTTGTCTCTTAAGAGGTAACTCATATTTTTATCAAATGCACCCAAGTACACCACCAAATAATCTGCATCATTTGGTCTTATGCTTTTAGGGATCTCTCTTATTATCTTTGTGAATCTAAGGTTGAAAGTAGGGATCAACTCATCTCCACTTCTATGGATCTCCATGAAAATTTTCCTTACTAGATTTGGATTTACTCTCTCACCAAATTGTTCTATGAACATCATTTTAAATTCAACCCAGGAATGTATAGAAGATGCTGGTAAAAAAGAAAACAAGTCTCTCGCATCTCCTTTGAAAGACTGAACAAACAACTTCATGACAACATTCTCAGAATCCAATTCATAATCCCCCATCATATCAACAAACTCTTACAGATGTCTATTTGTTGACTTAGAATTTTTTCCATTAAACTTTGGTACCTTATCTCTGATCTTCTATGGTACAACATTTGGATAACCATAAATATTACCAAAATTAATGGCCTTGTACCTTTCAATACTAAAATTCCTTTGATGTGACAAGAAGTATCCATCAAAATGCATAGGTTGATAATGCATTTTTTCACTCTTTTATAAACCTTGTTAGATCTATTTTATAATTACAAAGGAAGCTCAAGCTCTTTCTGTAATCACAACCTTAAGCCTTTACAATGTAAATCTTTTGTATGTCTTGCTCAAGATCTTAAGATATGACATGCTTCTATACAAATTTCAATTTTCATCTTAAAAAAGAGGCTAATTACCATTATTATTATTCCCTCATTTATTGCTACTTCACCTAATAGGGAATCATTTTCAACTTTAGTACAAAAGACTTCTCATAATTTTCTTTCAAACAAAATAATGCTTCTTTAAAAATTATGAGAATACCTAGAAACTTGTAGCAACTATTTTATCTCCTTGTCTTGACCACAAATTCTACTGATCTAGAGATTTTCTTCACATCTTTAATAGGTTCCTTAGATAGAGTCACCACCTCTTTTCACAGAGGAATAAATTTCAAATAATATAAAATTCTTCAAAAGTGAATGTCATTTTGGGTTTTCTCCAACAATGGATTCACACTCAAATCATTTGATCTTTCCTGCAACAAAACCTTTTCCAGGTCCAAGAAATTCTTAATTATTTGAACAAGATGTTCAGAGCCACCAAACAACTGACTCTATGCAAATGGATATTTCTCTACTTCTCCCCAACATATTTGCCATTCTGTTGGTGTTTTTTCCAGTACACCCTTAGAATTATCTAATGGATAGCCAACCCTTACAATCAAGAATTTTCAAGATGAATGGCAACTGCAACAAGTAAAGGACTCTAAGATCTTTACTCCTTCACTTTAGGCTCTGTGGGACCTAGGAGGGTATTCCTTATTATGTTCATTATGATCTATTTAATGAAGAACACTTCTATGCACAAATTAGTTCCTATAATTTGCAAATAAACATAATCCACTAAAGATTTGGCTAATCTTTGAGTAAATAATCATTGATTTACCAAGAACGAGGAGGTATTTCAAAAACATGCTTCATGAATGATTTTAAGTGAATTGTGTTCTTATTCTAAATCCATGGGTAGAAAAATCATTGACACACTCAATTGCAAAATCCCTAACAAACAAACCGGTGCTTCATCAATTGGACAATGGAGTCAAATATGTAATAGTTCCAGTAATACAAAAATTCTTTAACTCTGATAATGATGGACTATTTTCATAATGCCTTGCAATTTGAAAACTCACAATATCTGAAACATTACTTCTTATTAGATCTTATGCAAATTTTCACAAATTTGTGACCCTCTTTGCGCATTTAATTAACCCTTTGAGTTAAAGCAGAAATAAGGACATATTCAATTGAAAATTTGAAGATAAATGATAATACCCTTGATATTTTTATTTATGACTTGCAGAAATTTACAAAAGGAGAGTATATGTTTCAGAGATAAGATTTTTTTCGATATCAGTAATTCATGTAATACTAATTAAGACTATTACATATAAGACTTAAACCAAGACAAACCTATTGTTCTATTCATTAGATTTTATAGTATATCCTTCCCGTACTTAAATTCTACCTAGACCATATACTAGACTCAAAATTTTAGAACCTCTTGCAATGATACATGGAATCCATTTTATATCACAAGGGAGACACAAGCATCTGACTCAAATGCAGTTACATTTCATAAACATTTCAAAGTTAATTTCACTGTCATTAGGGTCACCTCTAGGGCCTTTATATTTAATCATTCCTCACTCGAGAAAACAAAAAGATGAAACAAGTACCACATGATTGGTCAAAAATAAGAGAAAGCCAACCCTACATAAAGCGTCACCATTATAATTAGCACAATTCACGCTGAAACTAGGGAAGTCGCCATCAGTACCAACAATGCAGACCAGTGAACCAACCACAAAAGAGTCAAGTTAGCACAAGAGTCCAAAAAACCAAAAACCACATCATAGGGAAAAGTGGGTGCTACCTAGCCTTGTCAGCGGCTGAGTAGACACATCGACCCAATTTCTTGACAGAAATTGGAGTAGCTACTATCACCTCCTCATCAAAATCACCATAAAGCACCAGGGAAATGGGACAAGGGCCACAATCAGGGCACGTTCCTCCTTCATCACTTGAAGAGCTATCAAAAACTTCTATAGGAACATCATGCTTCCCTAGAAAAACCCTAGAACCACCACCTTCTTTCTCCAATTCCTTCACATGCTTAACAAGCCTTTTTCCTCTAAACTTGAACAATTCTTCTAAAATGGTCCTATTTCTCATATTATATGTACTTTGGACAGTAACTTTCTCAGCCTTCTTTTGAACACTCCCATTGCCTTTTGGAATAGTTGGAATTTTTGTTGCACTAAGTTTAACAACAGGCACATAAATCAAAGGTTATTGCATACTTAACCTCCTAGACCTTCTAACTAGTGTGACTAGAGTACTTGGCTCACCCATTTTACCAAGAAGAAAACACTGACCAACTGCCTATCTTGTAGAAAAACACCAACCTAAACCCTTAGAAAATATTCACTCACAGAAATGGAAACCTAACGAGCCCCACACAAGTTATTAAATAGTACAATTGAGCTACAAAAACAATACTACCCTAGGAAATTAGAATGGATACCTATAATGCATGCATGCACACTTACAAATCCAGGGATATCATACCACCACTTATGTGATAATTCACTCAATACTCTAATGTCACTCCTCTAGTACTTGCGACAATTATTTTAGCACCCTGATAATTGTAGATGATGGAACAAACTATAGGAACTCATTAAATAGAGGAATGAGAGGTGAGTTGCATTTAATGGCCACCTTGGCTTGCTCAAGCGAGAAAAAAAATAAATTGCTTCATGTTGAATCCTGGCCGTTGATCATTCAAGATTTAAAACTCGATCAACAAGGCCCATTAAGTATTGCCACTTTCTTTCTCGTCCGTACTTGGAAACAACAATGTGGTGCTTTTAAAATTTCCACGTAACCATCCACATCTTGGCACTATCATCATCAACATGCCCATTGTCATAGAAGCTCCCCAATATCTCCTTCCATCTTCAGTGACAAGCCAAAACTAAAATTCAAAGGAAATATTCTCGAACAAAACTCCATCGCTAGTCGTCGAAGATGACTAGACCCTCTTGATCATTTCAGCAATGAAAACATTCTGGCGATGGCTCTAAACAACCCGAGCCATTGCTCATTGTTGAAGTAGATTTTAAGTTAGGAATACCTTCAACGATGGGTGATGGAAACAATGAAGTATGAGCCCAACAGATGTCCACCATACCATCCAATCTCTCCTCCCATTGCTTATCACTCAAATTGGAAAAGGTGAGAGAAACATATCAGCGATGGGCGATAAAACATACCGTCACACCCATCGCTCACCATTGAAGTCAAACTAATAGTTGGAAGAACTTTGGAGATGAGCGATCCAAATAAGAAAACCTTGATGGGTAGTTTGTCACTGAAAGAAACCCATCAGTTGAAGGATCTTCAACGATAGATGGCCACTTGACTTAGATGCATACCTCACACATTCAAAAAGATGTTTTAAAAGGGGGTGGTGGAATAGGATGATGACATTTAGCCCCTCAAGAAAGTGAATTAGACATAAGTCTTTGAGAGGTGAAATATTTCTCCAAACATTATGGGTATTTGAAGTGGGACAATGCGCAGGTGATCGAATTTCCTAGACAAAGGGGGTCGGTGAATATATGCATTCAAAGGCTTAGGTGATAACTCAAATGACCGGTGACTGACTGAACGAGTGAATGGAAAATTAAAATGTCAAAGGGTTTTAAGGTAGAACATTTATCAAAGAGGGTTCACAAACCGAAACCCTAATCCATCCTTGGGCTCTAATTTTGACAGTCATGATCCAAGTCATGATTTACTCAAAATTCTACAAGGATTTTGGAAGCTCTATCAAGAGGTAATAAAGAAACAATTTTGGAATGTTCAGATGGTTGTCTTCCATGCCTTGGCATGGAATCCAGATGCATTGAATGAGGAGGTTTTGGCCCTCTCTAGCCCTAGATGGTTAATTATCAAACATGTTCCTCCCCGCCTTTGAAAATTTGTTCCACTACTATTGGAACCATATGGTAATGTCTTAAAAATTGATGACACCAAAACCCCTCTCTCACACTTTGATGCGCGGGTGCTCGTATCCTTATCTCTGGGTGTAGAATTTCTAGAGGTCTTAGAGATTAATTTGAAATATAGCAATGCATGTTGTTATATTGAAACCTTGGGAGGGATGAATTCCTGCTACCTATGTAGGCGGCTAGGCGCAAAGGCCACATCAAAAGGAACTATCCATTAATAAGGAATAAAACCAATACCAAAGTTTCCTTTGGTAGAGGAATTAAGAATAAGAAGCAACCCTCTACAATGGATGGGTGGGAATATGGATATGAGAATAAAGTGGAAGGAACTATGGAACGTAGTCCTAATCCACAACAACTTGATGAGAGGTATTCCCCCTCAAACCCTAGAACCAATAATAAGAAAAGAAATAACTCTCCGTAGATGGAGAATGAAAAAGAAATTAAAGCCAATAAAGATGCAATAAGTGTTGAGGATAGCCCAACCTCTCTACTTCATGAAATAGATAATAGTACAATGAAGGAAAATGAAGAGAATGAAGAACACAAGAAAGAAAAGGAAGACTCTTGTTTGGCCCTCTATTAAGATAAGATAAATCAATAAAAAGTATCAAACTAAATTCCCAATAGTTGGCCCTGCAGAAAATAAGGCAATATAAAGAACCTAAAGAAAATAACCCTAAACCAGGCAAAGAGATGTACATCTTTAACTCTAAATACTTTAAGGAGAATAATGCAGTGGAATCTCAACTTGAAGGCTGCCCCTTGGAAGTAAGTGGGGAAAATGAAATCCTAGACATTGGGGGATGTCCTCAATATCAGGATGTAGATCGAGAGGAAATACCTACTGAAGGAACTGATGTTGATCTTGAGGACATCCATCTTGATGGTCTGGAGGAAAGATTGGATAATCCTACCACCTTCAACACTGTATCATTTGTAAATGGGAATGAAAAAGTTCATGAAATTGTGGTCCCTAACTTGTCAATGAATTCCTTCAACCCCCTTGGTGTAGTGGTGAGTTCTGATGGGTTTCCACCACAGTCAGGCATGGATTTTGTAAATGACCTAGGTTTTCTCTCTACTAAGGAAACCACCAATGGAGTTCATAGTAAAAAAGACCTAGAGATATAGGAAGAAGAAAGTTCTGGAGGTTGGAAAATCCCCCTGGATAAAGATTCCAACCAGCCTCAAAAAGATAAAAGAAAGAAACTCAGTGGGATCCTGCCTCCTAGTGCTAATGATTGTTTGTTAGGATCAGTGACTATTGCACGTGCATGATTAAATTATTACAATGATTTAATTGAAGGTTTTAAAAACATAATTGAAATTCTTAAATGATCATAACCAAATTAAAGTGAAAAATTAACAGAAGAGAGAAAAGATAGGGAAGACAAAATGCAAGTTGATAATGGAGTTTGCCAAGATGGCTATGTGTCTGGGTCCCTCTCCAATAGAGTGAATGATCCTTGATTAAGCTCCAGAAAGTGATTACAAGGCTTCAACTTTGACAGAGTCTCCTTGTGTCTCCTTGATAATGAAATTACAATATGTTCTCCTCCTTCAAGTACATAAAAGCATAATGCCTCTCACACAGAGTTGAACAAATCACTATCACAAAGGAATTTTTCTCACCATTCTCCACTAACTCTTACAAGCCAATACACCCATTTTTTATACAAAAAATTTACTCAATATGTCCATTAACCATATGATTACAAAATCAGGCCTATATATCCTCTTTCGGGTAAAAAAACTTTTCCAATTTCCCCCCTTTACATAAGTAAATATCTCAAATCCCCTAATAATCCCTTTATATATCTTTTAAAATATCTTTAATATAATTTTAACCCTTTAAATTTTGTCATTCTCAGGCTTTAGGGAGATTATTATTTAATTAAGGTTTGAGTTTTTTTTATCCTTGGAGGGTAAATCTTTAAAAACAGGGGTAATCGACTTTAGATATTGTTTAATAAAAACTAACCCAAAATATGGATATAAGCCACATAATGGTGTAGCAGTAGTTAATAATTTTGGGGCCAAGGAGGTCGGAGGATCGACCCCTCAGTCTTCTATTTTAAAACTGCAACATAACAAAATGTAGCAGCATCCCATATATGTTAGAGAGAATCATGTAGGCTAGTGGTGGAGCACTTGGCTTGCATGCGGGAGGTTTTTTTTTTTTTGAATCCCATCCCATATATTTTTGGTAACTGTGAAACAACCATGCCATCGAACTATGGAGGAAGATATTGGTGCCATTTGAACCAATGAAATGGTGCCACATGGCACAGTGGATTCACTAAGTGAAGAACCATGTCAATCATCGATTGGAGATCTCTGCCACCTATCATGCCACTGTACTACCATGTGTCCACTTGGGAGGCTGCCATGTCATCGTATGATTTGCTGACATCATGTTGATGTCAACATTTGTATGACCTAGTCAATCAAAAACTTTGGCTGGTTGTATCTTGAGCGTATTAGCTCCTTTTGACTCCGTTCAAGTTGCGTTGGATTCAATTTTCTGAGCTCTTCAACATGGTGCCAAATTTTGGAGTATATTTAATACTTAAATTTTTGGTGTAAAATATCCACCTAGATCAATCCTCCCCACTAGAGAGCTTTTGGACCTCCGAAAGCTTGATTACTCAGAAAGTAAGTGAGGGTAAAGTTCCCTCACTTTACCAATCTCCATCCATTTTTCCTTGCTTGCATTCATCCCCTTCAATCCCACTCTGAGGCATTCAACTTCTCCTCTTCGTGAAGTCTTGACGTTCCTTTCTAAGATGACATCCTTTGGTAGCTCTAATATATACTCAGGTGAAAGATCATCAACTGATGGAACTTGAACATCATCCTCCTCGTCCAACATCATTGGAGGTTCATACAACTTCAAGTTCTCTACATTTACAACTGAGTAGATGTGCATGTATGGAGGAAGAATAAGGCAGAAGGCATTTGTACCGATATTTTCCAAGATCTCAAAAGGACCATACCCGATCGATTTGAGCTTCCTTCCTTTGCCTTGCATTCTTTCCTTGCTGATATGTAACCAAACTTTGTCTCTAACTTGAAAAATGATGATCAATATGATGCTTATCATGCCGAGCATTGTATTTGGCTTGGCTCTTCTCTAATTGTGCTTCCACTACTTGATGAATTGCTTGGAATTTCTGGATGAACTTCAAATCCTTTTCTACATCATGGCATCCATCTTCAACATCGTCCTTCTTGAAAGCAAAGTCCATCGGTGTCTTTTGAAAATAACCGAAACAAGTCTCAAAAGGAGATCTTTTTGTAGAAGAGTGGGTTGCATGGTTGTAAGCATGCTACACATAGTGTAGATTCTCATCCCATAGCTTGGGATGCTTATTGAAATAACCTCTAAGAAGATGCACAACTTTCTTGTTTACTACCTTTTTCTGTCCATCAGTCTGCGAATGGAATGCTGTAATTTTCTTCAGTCTTGTGTCCATGAGTTCCCACAATGCTGACCAAAATTCCCCCAAGAATCAAGAATCTCAATCCGAAACAATAGAAGTAGGGAGCCCAAAATGAACCCATACAAATTGAAAGTACATAAGTGTTGTCAGTTCAACTGTGACCTGTTTCTTACAAGGCATTAGAATACACATTTTGTTGAACTGATCAACTATTACAAACACATAATCATGTCCCTTTCTAGACATTGGTATCCCCCCAACAAAATCCATTGAAACACTTTCCCATGGATGGGATGGAATAGGTAGAGGTGTGTACAACTCTAATTTCCAATTTCTAGGTTTACTTGTTGCAAAAATTAGACAACCTCTAATGTACTTAGATATAGTTTCTTGCATATGAGGCCAATAACAATATTTCTGCAATTGAGTCATTGTTTTTCTTACCCCAAAGTGTCCTACAATCAATGATGGGTGTGCTTCTTTGATTACCTCTGCCTGTTCACCTTTTGGAATACATAGCTTTCCTAAATGATACAACAAGTTATCCTGCACATAGTAATCCTTCTCTTCTGCATGTTTTCCTGCAGTTAGAGCTAAATATATTTTCTTAAAGTCTTCATCATTGATATACTTTTCCTAAAAAAAATCATGTACCATGGAACTACCTTTAAGGATAATCAAAGCATTCATGATAGGAGGCCTAGACAACATATTTGCTACTTTGTTATGGGCACCTTTTTTATACTTAATTACCAAATGAAACTATTGAAGAAAACCCATCCACCTAAAGTGCCTACTTTGTTGCAATTTGGATTGTGAATGCAAATACTAAAGTGGCTGGTGATCAGTGTGGATTACAGTTTCTTTCCCCATTAAGTAGTGTTTCCATTTTTTAACACTTCGAACTAATGCATAAAGTTCCTTATCATAAGTAGGATAGTTACTTACTTCTCATGTTTCAGAGTGATAGC